>JAWQEG010003458.1:30000-85552 GCA_033782935.1 Petrolisthes cinctipes | reverse complement strand
GTAGGGCATTAAATTAGCTGTGTGTGGTTTTTTTTTTTTTTTTCTTGTTGACGTATATGAAAAAAAAAAGACTGTGGTCGAATGTACCCGAGTACATGACGATGCAATTCCTTCATAAACCGCCAACCAGATGATTTGAAAAACTAATTATTTTTTTACTTTGATGTTCTGCCTCAAAAAAAAGAAAAAGAAAAAAAAAATCAGTTGCTATAATAAGACAAATCTATAAAGCTTTATAGATCCTTTTCATATATATATAAAATAGGCAGAGACTTACAGTGATGCAAGGAAAGTCTCCAAAAACTATATAGATCGAAAATAATCACCTTTTGTGTTTAAGCATGCCATAAATTTATAGACCAAGCATATTATAATAGGCATAGAGAGTGTGTCTTCTGTAGAGTTTATAAATACACCTTATAAAACAATGAAATAATCCTTAGTCTTCAAGCATCAATATTTAACTATACTTGTAAAATGGCGAGTTGGAGAGGAATTTTGCCAGTGAGAGAGAGAGAGAGAGAGAGAGAGAGAGAGGAGAGAGAGAGAGAGAGAGAGAGAAGAGAGAGAGAGAGAGAGAGAGAGAGAAGAGAGAGAGAGAGAGAGAGAGAGAGAGAGAGAGAGAGAGAGAGTGTGCGTGTTGTGTGTGTAGAGAGAGAGAAGAGAGAGAGAGAGAGAGAGAGAGAGAGAGAGAGAGAGAGAGAGAGTGAGTGTGTGTGTGTGTGTGTGTGTGTGTGTAAAACAGCAAATGAGTTAACCAGGGGGTATGGTAAAGTGGTGGACTCACACTGGACAACTTGAGGCCAACACCACACAAGCACAAATAGAGCAGCAACGCCTCTCTCAGTTCCACGATCCCGTTGTTACTTTTTCCTCGCAGTAAAGAAATTCCCTTGTACCTTTCTCCCGCCAAATAAATGCTCTGAACCTTTTTTTTCTCTCGACAAAGACATTCACAGTGCTTTTCCTCCTGGGACAATAATGTTCGCTGTCATTTTTACCCAGCAAAGACATTCTACATACTTTGGCTTTAACAAGAGCATTTATTTCCCTGTACTTTTGGCCTGAAAAATTCCTTCCTTATACTTTTCACTCGACAGAGAAACGCCTCGTATACTTTTGGTCCGACAAAGACATAGCGAGTACCTTTTCTCCCGACACCGAAACTCCCTGTATTTTTCTCCCCAGACAAAGAAATTCCTCCTATTTTTCCCCTCGACAAAGAAATTCCCTGGAAGTTGGTAGGACACAGAAGCAGCAAGCAGCGACGGCGGTGGCTTTGATGGAGGAGGACCCAGAACAAGTACCTCCAGGGATTAGGAGAGAGAAATACTGAGCCACTGGAGCTCTATCCTATAATGGAAGTAGGAATACACGCACATCCCTAAATTGCTTCCTCTTATTCCTCTTACTCCGTCTCCATCTGCTGGATTTGCTATCAATATATTCCATTCCCTCTCCTGCTGCTGCTGCTCTTGTGTATTTATTTGTCTGACTATTTTGTTTGTATGTCTGTATGTATATATGTGTAAGGATGTATGAATGTATTATGCATGTATATTTATTTGCCTGATTATATTGTTTGCCTGTTTGTATGTATATATAATTATGTAAGGAATTGTATTAATGTATGTATGCTATTTATTCATGTATATTATTTGTCTGACTATATTGTTTGTATGTCTGTATGCACATATATGTAAGGATGTATGAATGTATATATGCTATTTATGCATGTATATACCGGATGTATACCTGCATGTATGAATGTATTTAAATGATCATTATGGTATATGAATGCATATATGTATCACTCAATATTACTATTAAATCGCTCATATATCAAGCTATCTATCAGTCTAACGTATATTATTATCTGTCTATTTATCTTTACCATCAGATGAATTTGATATCAACAACACAACACAATATTTTATTTTCTATTTTCACATAGCAAATATGAAACGTCCTCATTATACTTATATTTCTCAGTCATAATTCGTTTGTTGTTATTCCCTCCAGTATTAATTTTCAATCTTAAGGGAGTAGTACACTGTTAATAAAGCTGTGGTAACCGATTCCTCTAAACACTTCCAAGCACCAGCTCACCATTATATTTATTAATCTGGTCCTGTTTCCTGGTATACTTTGGAGTAATCAAGGCACTCCAATGTACCAAAAGTATATTATCCCATTAATATACCTATACTATGTTTTTACTACATATATATACAATTATACATTATTTATATCGTCATTACCTATTGGTTTGTACTTTATGTTTTGTTCATATTTTATATTTATTTATATTGGTTTCCATACAGATGATGAAGCTCCACCTGTCACTCACTATCAATATCAATCACTTACCACATTAGGTGAATTTGTTACTATAAATCATAGTTCCTTTTGTGATCTATATACGATTTCCTATTACAAATATACAATACGGTGTTTTACTATTTATATCACGGCAGATGAAATGGGCGGTTTGTTTTGTTTTTTTTATCAACAAATCATTGATAAAACTGATGGCCAGACACAAGTGACTATTTCTTCGGGGATGATATTAACAATTAAGAAGGTAATACACATTTGGTACATTAGGACGCCTTGATTCCTCTAAAGTAAACCAGGAAACAGGACCAGATTAACAAAAACAATAATGGTGGTCTGTTGCTTGGAATAGTTTGGTAGAATCAGTTGCTCCATATTCATCAACACTGTAATTCCCCCCATAACATATTATTTGAAGCAGAAAGGATCAAGGGTTTAGGTATCAATACACCATTTTTTGTAAACATCTCTCCAAAATAATAAAAAAATAATGTGCTAAGATATACTGAACACCAAATTTGGGGGCATGGGGGTGGGTAGGTTGGTTGGGGGGAGGGGGGCCAAAAAATTCACTGTGCATGAGACCATATTTTTTCCTTTTCTTTTCATTTCTGTTCATATTTTTTTCACGGTCCTGTGTTCCTTATCGCTGGGCTAAAAGTGAATTGCCACATGGCCTGACTCCCTGTCCTGTATCCTGGTAAAATGTGAACAATGTACTCGTCAGCCTGTTTCTGAAAACTACCTAATTTTGCTGTAAAGGGAAATATCTCTCCTCTCCTCACTTCATTTCCCTCTCATTCGTATTCTTGTGCTGGACATTCTCTCTCGGAATACCCTCTTTCTCTCACACACATTCTCCCTCACGTGATGTTTCTCTCTCCTCCCCCCCCTACTTCCCCTCCCCCCACTCTCTTTATCTCTTCTCTCTATTTATCTCTGTCTATCTGTTTTTCTACCCATCTCTGTTTATCTATATCTGTGTTTTTCTCTGTATTTATTTGCATCTGTTTAATTCCCTCCATGTGATTAAATATCTATCTCCTCTCAATGTGTTTATCTATTTAATCTCTCTCTCTCTCTCTCTCTCTCTCTCTCTCTCTCTCTCTCCTCTGTCTCTGTCCCCCCCCCCTCCCTCTCTCTCTCTCTCTCTCTCTCTCTCTCTCTCTCTCTCTCTCTCTCTCTCTCTCTCTCTCTCTCTCTCTCTCTCTGTCATCTCTGTCTCTGTCCCCCCCCACCCCCCCTCTCTCTCTCTCTCTCTCTCTCTCTCTCTCTCTCTCTCTCTCTCTCTCTGCCAGCTTCCCTCTCGGTTGACTGGGTGGCCGGCTTCTATCTTATCTTCTGTGCAGGCCGGCTCTTGGTCATTTAGCCTGGCTGGGCGTTAGTTACCCGGACGCCTTTCCAATACCAGTTTATATGCGCGGACGAGGCGACCCGGAGCCATTATTCCAAAGTCTCTTTTGATACAGGGAATGGGGAGTTTTCCAAAGCACATTGCATAGCTGATGATAAGTTAGAAGAAGATTTGATAGGGTCGTGTTGATGTTTCTACCTTAGATGTGAACGCACTGTATGTATGATAGTGATGGGTAGATAGATATTATTATTATTATTAGGGAGTAGAAGGAAAGAGAAGCCTAACTAACATCCTGTACCAAGATCTTCTATAGTTGCTTTCCCTGTAGCATGATAAAGTTGGGTATAATGCATCCCTGAGAGAGGAGGATATCCACCCACCAAGGCCTCCACTCTGCATTATAATAGGGAAAAGCGCTGGCTGGGGATCTCACTTGATATACACAGATTACCTTTTCCTTTGGCATTGTGCCGATATTTTTCCTTGGGTTGCCTCCACTTTCTTTTTCCTTAGTTAAGTTTTCAAAAGAAGCATCATCAGCAGGACCAGGATTCGAACCCACCCAAATATCAGTGTGCAGGGTATAACTATTACACCAGTGTCTTATTAATTACCGTATACCATTACATCTTCCCACATGGATTACGCAAATGTATGACAAAACTTAAGGGGGTATATTATAGCACATTGTTTTGTGTGGTAAATATGGAGCAAAATGATTCCTCCAAACTATTCTAGGCAACAGGATACCATTATTTTTCTTCATGTGGGTCTGTTTCCTGGCATACTTTGGAGGAATAATGGCGCTCCAGTCTATCACAAGTATACTATCCCCTTAAAGCAGCACGAAAATATACCTTTGTCTTACATCCTTAAATAAAATATGGTGTATGTTATAATCTTCCTTACATACTCATTCGTAGTGGCAACATCACCCTAAACTTAAAGGGACCAGACGTACAGTTGAGCAAGTAGGAAGTGAAAGAAAAATATGAATGTATATGGCAACATCTTCACTACCACTCAAAGTTCAGCCAATCACGTTCCACCTTACATTGGCTTTGAATTCTCAGTTCTTCATTCATAAGTATACGAGGGATTATACTACAACGAACTACCAGATGTTGAAATATACAGCCAAATTTTTCTTGCACTTTCTACTTGCTCAACTGTACATAAATTTAGGGAGGAATCTTAAATTGGTAAAGTGATGGGCTTGTGATTCCTCCATAATTATGCCACGAAACAGATCCGCAGTTACTAACACTGGGATCGTCTGTTTCCTGGCATAGTTTGGAGGAATCAGTAGCCTTCCAATTAACCAACAAGAGATTCTTCCCTTAAATGGCCAATAGATTGTCAATTTTCATCATACTCCACCTTGAGTGATTGGAAGTCTTCGAGTCGGATTTACTTTCCGTCTTGACCATCGACTTTCCCTTTCATTCTGACTAATAATATAATGTGTTGGATGATACCATGTAGATTAACTTGTGTTTCTATACGAGATTTACGTTTTGGTATAGTATTGTACTGTTTATTAGGAAAGTATAACGACTTATTCTCTCTCTCTCTCTCTTTCTCTCTCTCTCTCTCTCTCTCTCTCTCTCTCTCTCTCTCTCTCTCTCTCCATACAGCCAGTTAACACCTGTTCTTCCCTGCGTCTTCCAACCTCAAACTGGTTATTGCAGATCCCCTTCTCACTCTCATCCAACTTTCTCTTACGGGGGAATCTACTTTGGTCAAATTTGGCTGGGTTTGGTTAGATCAGGAAATATCACACCGGATTAGACTGGTACAATTTGGATCAGGACAGAATGGGTAAAAGAAAACAGCAACAACAACAACAAAATAGCGATCATGTTGGGAAGAGAAAATAAATATTATGTTGTGTTGGTTTTAGACTGTTTACACTTTGGGAAGATGGAGCCAGGGATGATACTTGCTTTTCTTTGCTCTCTCTCACTTCTCTCCGTCCCCTCTCTCCACTCCCTGCTGTCTCCTCTCTCTCCACTCCCAGCTCTCTCCTCTCTTTCCCCTTCCTGCTCCCTCCTATCTTTCCCTTTCCTGCTCTCTCCTCTCTTTCCCCTTCCCTGCTCTCTCCTATCTTTCCACTCCCAGCTCTCTCCTCTCTTTCCCCTTCCTGCTCCCTCCTATCTTTCCCTTTCTTGCTCTCTCCTCTCTTTCCCCTTCCTGCTCTCTCCTCTCTTTCCCCTTCCTGCTCTCTCCTCTCTTTCCACTCCCTGCTCTCTCCTCTCGTTCCATCCCTGTCTTTCTTCCTATACCTACTACTATTACCCAATCTGTGACAGTCCTTCTAAGATTATATTCTCTCCTTATTCACCCTCTACTCCAATCCCCTTTCATTCTGTTTCTTCCCATCATTCTACTGCCTCCACCCCTCTCGTTTTCAGCCTCATAAGGAGAGAGGGACCAATGGTTATGTTGCTGTTTGTGGTACTTTTTTATATGATGGTAGTAAATCCTTATCTCTTTTTCTTTATCTTTTCCTGGACACTTTCTCTCAATCCCCTTCTTCTCGTTCTTCATACTCTCTTTTTTCATCCCTCCCAATCATCTCGAGTTTTTCCTATCTCCTCTCTCTCTCTCTCTCTCTCTCTCTCTCTCCATTCCGTATTCTATCTTTCTCTTACTTCTCTCCTTTCCCCATTCTCTCTCTCTCTCTCTCTCTCTCTCTCTCTCTCTCTCTCTCTCTCTCTCTCTCTCTCTCTCCTTTCCCCATTCTCTTCTCTCAGTCCCTCTCTCATCTCCCCTTCAGCCTGTCTCCGTCTCCCAGCTCTGCATTCCACTGCCTTCTTGATTGCCCCATTCCTCCCAGTCGCGGGTGTCATGCAAGGAGCGTTTTAATATCGTGCTGGGAGTGCCCGTGTCTCCTCCCGGCTGGCTGGCTGGAGCGAGGAGCCTAACCAGCCTTCCTAGCTCACCAAAATTTCGCGGGGGATTATTGCTGGAAGGGTGACCAGATTCTATTCTCTCTTCCTCTCTCTCTCTCTCTCTCTCTCTCTCTCTTTCTTTGTCTCCAGTTTCCTTTCTCTCTCTCTCTCTCTCTATCTCTCTCTCTCTCTCTCTCTCTGTGTGTGTGTTTATGTTTATTTCTCTCATTCTCTGTCTTCAGCTTTTCTCTCTCTGTTACGAGTTTTCTTACAATTTGTTTTATTCATGGGAATGTGCATTTTTAATCCAGGCAAAATAGTCTTTCGTACTCGCAGCTGACACTTACTGACACACATATATTTTCTGACAATTCTCTCTGACAAAAGCTACCTACTGTAACACATCATCTGAAATAAACTATAGGAAATTATATGATCTTAATGCAGTACCTCACATGATACTTAACTAACACACCAAAATATTCACTGACACACACACACACACTATACAATAACATTCAGTACACTACAAGATACTTAGCTAACACACCAATACACACACACACACACTTTACAATAACATTCAGTACACCACATGATACTTGGCTAACACACTAAAATATTCACTGACACACACACACACACACACACACACACACACACACACACACACACTTTACAATAATCCTCACCACTTGACAGAAACTAGGCACTATAGTCTACATCAAGAGGGCATTGCATGTGACACACGATGTGGTCTCTAGCATCTATTTTTTTTTTGTTACACTTATCCACACGTAATACCATCTGATACACTGTAAAATATCTGACGCTCTCTCCAGCACCCGACACCCAGCACACGAGATGTCCTCCTGATGTAGCAACACGATACAGAAAACATCCTTCCCACAGTTTTCTTGAGTATATTTTAGCGCCTCCACTTGCCCTCCATGATATCATAATGTGAGAGTCTAGTTAGAACAAACAACTATGCTTTTGCGCGATTGACATTTTAGCGGCTCTGTCCTATGATGTAAAATTCTGATATCCTGGTAGTAGTTTAAGAAGGAAAATATGATGGTTGTTGTTTGTGCGTACTCAATTCATCGCTATGCATTTTCATATTCTCTAAAAATCTTCAACACAAAAACAAATAGCTCTTACAGTCTTGACTCTAAATATAAGTTGAAATGGCACTTCGAAGAGATTTAAGGGTCAAACCTCTTATTGGTAAATTGGAAGGCTCCAAACTATACCAGGAAACAAAATCTTCCCAATGTTTGTAATAGGAGTTCTGTTTTGTGACATAGTTTGGAGGATTCAGCAGCGATCAATTTACCAAAAAGAACTTCTCCCCTAAAGACACTACACAATCCAACCTTTGTATACAGACCAGGGTCGAGGTTTCCTATGTATGTATAACCTTATGTTTAATCCAATCAGTTCAAATGATCACTCATATTAATAGTGTTAAAATTAGTTCAATACAGATTTGAATGATTCGAAGCTGGCCATCCTCACCTCTCTCAACCAATTTGCTCTCATTCCTCCAACACTCTACCTCTCAACTCCATCCTTTCTTTATTCCTCCTTCCACCTCTCACCTCCACACATTCACTTCCCCCAAACCTTCCCACACCACTTTTCCTACACCTCTTAACCCTCACCTCCTACAGTTTTCTCTCTCCTCCACTTCTCGATACCAGCAATGGATGTGAAGTACCCATGTCCGTGTTGATGATACATTAGACACTATACAGTCACAGACAACAACTGTGTACCAACCACCCATCATATACAAAGGTTTGTTGTTTTGCAGTCACCATCTCATTTGGTAGACCATTCATTGCAGTACTTACAGAATAATAACCTCGCTTTTCATACAGCCTGTGTAAGAATTCATTTGGCCATCCGTACATTGCTTTCATGCATGTTCTTGGATAAATCCCACGTTAACTTCCAACACATCTCATCTGTGATCTTTGCCCTCTTCCACCTTTAATTCCTCAACATCTTCTCTCCTCTATCCTCTAGAAACCATTATTTATCTACTTTTTAGCATTTACTCTTTCCCATCCCACACCAGTCATTCCTTCCATTACCTCTATTCATTTCTTAATAACACTTCAAATACTTCTCATCCCCTAGTCTCTCGACATTTCAAATTTCAGTTCGTCTCTTTCCTTAGCTCTCTCTTTTCTCTCCCAGCCTTCTTTCTGTGCAACTATCTACGTCTCAACCAGGTCCCTACACCTCTTAAGGGCATAGTATACTTTTGTAAGATTGGAGTGCCTTGATTCCTCTAAAGTATGCCAGGAAACAGGACCGGATGAACAAAAATAATGCTGTTACTTGGAATTGTTTAGAGGAATCGGTTGCTCCAGATTTGCCAACACTGAACTTCCTCCTTAACTCTCAACTCTTAACTTTCTTCAACCTTTTAGTCTCTGTCTTCTCCCCGTCACACGTCAGCAGCCGAAAACATGGAAGACACATTAAGTTTAGAGCTTCATGTCTTGTACCTGAGATGCCACACACGAGGACAGACGAAGATAGATCAACAGGGCATCATTCTCTCTCTCTCTCTCTCTCTCTCTCTCTCTCTCTCTCTCTCTCTCTCTCTCTCTGTGTGTGTGTAAAACTGAGCAAGAGGGGAGTTTAATGGGTCTTGTTTTTACATGACTTTCTTACAGAGCGTGTCATTAAATTAATATTAATATTTTTAGTCTGGCAAAGCAGCTTCCTCTTTGTTTTCCAGTTAAATTTACTTCTGATGATGCGAGTAGGGAAATATGATCATATATGTGACAGAAAAAATTATCTTCATTTCCACAGTTAGTGAAATGACTAAAACATGCAAATCTTTTCATTTGAATCTGTCCCTGCTGAACTGAATTATTTTTCATGCAGAAATTGCCAGGCCAATATATTTTCCTTAACGTAATGTGCATTATTAGTGGTTTAGTGCAATGTAAGCTGTACCTGTATGAATGCTGGAGAGGCTAAGCATCTTATAGACATGTGATTTTAGAAAGATAGTGAATCATGCTATCATTAACTATCACACATTTATCTAATAGACATGTGATTTTAGAAAGGAATTAAATCATGCTATCATTAACTATCACACATTCATCTTGTAGACATGTGATTTTAGAAAGATAGTGAATCATGCTATCATTAACTATCACACATTTATCTTATAGACATGTGATTTTATAAAGGAAGTAAATCATGCTATCATCAACTATCACACATTCATCTTATTCATCGGAACTTTCTTTTGGAGGGTAAAATCGTCTTGAGTCAGTCTGATTAAATTTGCATAAACATTTATTCACAGATCAGGTGTCCATACTAAATTAGCAGATTGAGGAGCTTGACTGAAGAGACTAAATTCTTCTGAAGCTGCCCACTGTAAAATATATAAGGCGCTCGCCGTATGTTGAATTAAGGTTAGAGGTAATACTCATACAACAATGATCCAAGAAACCTGTAATACTAAAAATATCTACGTAATAAATATATGTATCTCAAATTAAACACATTCAATATTACATTTCTCAGTTAGCCTAACCTGGCAGTGGAAAGGTTATGATGGAAATGATGTAATGATTTTCCTGACTGGATTATATATATGAAGACTATTTTAGATCTGTTTCCTTAGGACTTAAGAGGACTTAAAATTTTTTGAGGAAATGAAAGCTACTGATTCCTTCCAACAGTGTAAATAATATATTTCCTCAGTATATCTTGTTTGTTTCGTGACACACGTTGTAGGAATCTGTAGCGTC
Source organism: Petrolisthes cinctipes (assembly GCA_033782935.1). NCBI lineage: Eukaryota > Metazoa > Arthropoda > Malacostraca > Decapoda > Porcellanidae > Petrolisthes > Petrolisthes cinctipes. Next base: position 75,170 of record JAWQEG010003458.1, on the reverse strand, counting down.
CACTTTGCCTACAAACTTAGTGAGGATGTTTCAGGACGTTTGTTGATCTTATGAACTGACACTGAAACTTTATACAGAAGAGCAAAATATAATCAACTTTTGTCATTAAGTTCTTTTTATTTTAAAACTGATGTTCTTGTTTAGTGTCCATATACAACAGTTATACAATAACTTTTAAGAACAACGTGAACTGACTTTTAATGATAACCACCATCATATGAAAATCCTTTATTTGTGAGGATTCGTTTTCAGTAAGAAAAAGTAAACAGGAGTCTTCTTTAAGGACAACTACCAAGGAAAAGTCTATATATTATTTTCGTGTGTCTTGGAAGATCTGAATTCAGTATATTTATCCACTTGGGTAGATATTATACACAAGATGGATTAACTATTTTGGCGTTATCTAGAATGAATGATTTTCGTATGTAACTTCGGTTTGGATGGTTTTTATAAAGTGTGAGAATGATTACTAGAAAAGACTGATCAGAACAGCAATGGTTTCATCCACGTCTAAATCATATTCCGTAGTTCTGAAGACTGATAGAATTGTAAATGGCAGTCACTGCAAACACTCTTAAACTCTCTTCAAAAATTCTACTGGAAGGTCACGTATGTTGAGGCACCATCCTGTTATATTTCAGATTCAAGATATTAGATTCATGAACAAATAGATAATTTATTTATTACTCCTAGTTGTAGCTGCTACTAAGGAAACTAGGAAGACATTTCTCTGTTTTCGGAAAGTAAATAATGTTGCATTTCCTTGGTGCTCAGTCGAAGAAGGAAGGAGGTAAGGTATATGAGAGGTATTTGTGATGTGGCTTTCCACTTTCGTCAAGAGCAACAGAAACATTTTACATTGGGGCTGGGGTCCTCGGATTGATAGAATGCTTGCATTCTCTCCCAGCTTTGTGTCTTTGGTCTATTTTTAATAATAATAATAATAATAATATTGTAATTTACTTGTTGTGGAGGAAGAGAATAATGATTTAGGTACCTATATTAGACGTGATTTGGTAACATATTTAAAAACTTTAGTCATGTTGAACACACAGCCCCTACATGGATGATTAGTCCCCGGCTTAGCTTACTATGCAATATTCTATTTTTGCTTTGCTTTGTATAAAGTATATAGAAGATATTAGAAGAACGAAGCCCGATTACTATCCAATGCTCCTTTTGTATACTTAATGATACAGAAGTACTAGAAATTTTACAAGAACGAAGCCCGATTACTATCCAATACTCCTTTTGTATACTTAATGATACACGGATACTAGAAATTTAATAATTATCTTGTATTGCTTCTTAGCCAACCTATGGAGGAGTTCCTCTCGATGATACAATGATGAAACACTGGCCACTCCAGACTTGATGGCGGCTATGATAATAATTATTATATTCATCAATAAATATAACTCAGAGCACTGATCACATTAATTGCATAAATATCGAATATCTCATTTATGTGCTCTGTAAGTATGGCGGCAATAATCACATTCTCTTTGAAACGGATCACATTTTTTTAATAGACGAGTGAATAAACAAGGTCATTCATCAGATATCCTTGTAAGAAACTAAATATATGATATGCCATTGATATAATCTTTTATATACGTGTGTGTGTGTGTAAGTGTGACCATGACGCCACCATCACCGCCTCGCCTTGTGTCCGCCTTACCGTAGTCTTGGCCGCTACCTGTTTCACGCCCGCCGCCGCCACCGCCAACAAACATTCTCAAAGTCATTATTCACTTTATCCATTGGAGGCTGTACATGTTCCCACTTCTAAATGTAAAACCAAATGTAGTGAGTAACAATAAACTAGGACCAGCCGGGATTCTGTTACCATCAAACCTTATGCATGGGTATAAAACCGAACCAAAATGGAGACCACCTTTCTGTAACCGTAATGAAGTTTATCGACACTTGTATAAATAATGGTGTACACAGCCACTATATATTCCATGAACAAGCAAAAGTTTTAATTTCGACAATGGTAAGTTGACGATGCCTACTTCTGCAGTCCAGCCAACCCCAGCTTCCTGCCTGCTTGTCTCGCATGCAAGCACCACGTGCCGGCCCCTGCATACGTGTGCCAGTGTGTGTGTGTGTATGTGTGTGTGTGCATGTGAGAGTGTGCATGCATACCTCCACGTGGCGCCTGGAGATTACACCAGTGCATGAGTGTGCGCAATTTTATGTGCGTGAGCGCATATGGTGCCACGTCCAGATGTGTTCGTGTGTATGGCTGTGGATTAGTACACGCCTGTAGGTGTATAGGTGTGGGTATGAGTGTATGAAGGTGAGTGTGTTGTACCAGCTAGGGAACTTAATACCGGGAATAAGCTAAATGCATCAACTACTTTGACTGCATTAGTTGATTGTCAAAAAGCTGTGCCTGGCAGGAATATGCATCACACATCTAACATTAACACTACATTTATGTTTTTCGGCTATTCATATGTTCTATAAGCACATAGTCTGTATATCTGTATGTTTTTTAACAGCATGTTCGTGTATGTTTATATATGAATGTCCTATACTGTATCATCCTTCACACAGCAAACCTAACATAATCATTATATTCAAGTATTCTGTAGTGAAATCTCAACACATTCTTCTCCCATGAAAAAATGTAAATCTGAATATCAAACGCCTTACATGCAGAGGTTAAAATCCACCTCAAGGTTAACAGTTTGTACCGAGCCATCCATAGGGAAGTAAGAAGGGAGGAGGGGTTCATTTGACAGATTATTTCCGTGTGACACAAGTATAGGGCCACTAACAATACTACAATTGGTACACATTCGATTTCCGACTTTCCCCTTCGCTTGCCTTGTCCACAGATCCGACTACAGTTGGTTTAATAATGGTTCGGTAATACCCAAAGTTTATATGAGGCAGGAAACCAGCCACATCACCCCTAAGTTATTAATTTGATAATCAGCCTAACACCCCATCATTATAACAACGGCCTAATTTACCGGCATTCACTACTATCTGCATTATCCACTTGATTATACCAGATACTTCTCGCCCTCTGTTTCCTCTTTCCATAAGTTGCTGAAATTTAGTATCATTTGAGTATGTACAGTAATAGGCAATAATATAACAATAATATGTTAAAGGATGCTAAGTTGTTTGTTTAAGTCATCTTATGTATATTGAAGGTTATGTATGTATTTGCCTGAGCATGTCAAAACCACTTAAGGGGCCCCCGTTGTTGTGGTCAGAAAATTGGAGTTTAGTGTGTCCTTCAAATATTGCCATAAAACACCACCTATATTGAAGGAGCTTGTTTCATGGCATAGTCAGGAGGAATCAGAAGCCACCAACCCTCATACACGATTAAAGTATAATAAATCAAAGTGTTGTAGCTGCTGTAATATATATATATTTGACAAGCTGATCAAATACTTTTAAGAGGAGCCCCACGAATTCCTTTACCTTCTTCCACCAGTAAAAGCTCATTAATTAATAAAACGTGCAAATAAACATTACTACTCGAATTTGCATAATCATTTTTACAGTCAACAGAAAACTGACACGATCCAATAAATATATTAAAAGAAGCGGATTTGTCTTGATAAAATTCTTTACCTGAAGATCACAAATTTGTTTTAATTTTGACAATGTAAAGTTTTTATATCTTTTTAAAATACTGGTTGTAAAGGTATTATTAGTTTCAAATAAACACCATAGAAACGGCAATTTTTTTTCGTTATGGTTTGGTATAATAATAAAAAATAAAAATATATTCATGTAATAATATACATAATATGTATGTATTATATATGCTAGGTATTGTCATAGATTTGTCATCATAAAAGATATTCAGCAAAGAGATCTGCTTGTGGTTTGTGTGTTTCTGTACCTGGCTGTGTGGTTTGTGTATTTCTGTACCTGACTGTGTGGTTTGTGTGTTTCTGTACCTGACTGTGTGGTTTGTGTGTTTCTGTACCTGACTGTGTGGTTTGTGTGTTTCTGTACCTGGCTGTGTGGTTTGTGTGTTTCTGTACCTGGCTGTGTGGTTTGTGTGTTTCTGTACTTGGCTGTGTGGTTTGTGTGTTTCTGTACCTGGCTGTGCAGTTTGTGTGTTTCTGTACCTGGCTGTGTTGTTTGTGTGTTTCTGTACCTGGCTGTGTGGTTTGTGTGTTTCTGTTCCTGGCTGTGTGGTTTGTGTGTTTATGTACCTGGCTGTGTGGTTTGTGTGTTTCTGTACCTGGCTGTGTAGTTTGTGTGTTTCTGTACCTGGCTGTGTGGTTTGTATATATATATATGTATGTAACCCTCAAGCCAGAAATACAACATAACTTAGTCTCTATAGCTATCACCACCTCCACCTCTGACCCCTGTGTGAATTCAGTGCATCCCAAGCCATTATTTGCCTCATGACGGCAATACCCTGGGATGTGAGGCGTGTTTGGCATGTCACCAACACCGGCGGACGAATCTCATGGCCAGATTCCCCAAATATTACACGTGCCCTTGTGAGGCAAAATATCTCATTGTAAATAAGGGGTTCTTTCCTTTACCTCCAACCACCAATGGGGATAACACTGTGCCCCTCAGCCCCCTGTGACACGACCATACTAATGTAATATTCTCCAATCCCCCCAACGCATTACATTACAGGGCTATGGTAATTCTAATGGCATGCTAAAGTTATACTAAAGTTAGCATTACTCTATGATGACTGTTATATTGGTAGAATGCGTGCCTGCCTCGGTGTGTCGCTACTTCCCCACCGCTATAGCATAACATTAACTTGATAGATCGTTTTAAGTCGGCGTGGCCAAGGAAGGTGGGCGATGATTGGGAAGCCGTCCATTCCTCGCTAGCCAATCAAAATTAGGAGAAAGGTGCGTCCATTCCACGCCAGCCAATCAAAATTAAGAGAATAGTGCAGTTTCATGACGACTTCAGAATACTGGCGCTCATCAGAATGTGAATAACGCTGAAGATTATACAGCAATGTATAAAGCATTCTCGTTCACCAATTACAAGCCAAGCTTCGAGCTTGTATGTTTTCAGACAACAATACCATTCATCTCAAACACATATCATTTAATTAATCAATTCCTGATGATGTTTGCGAGCGGTGTGGAGTAGATATTTTTACGGTGGAGTTGATGTGATGTCCTGAACAGACAATATGTACGCTTCTACCCGCATTTAATCCCTTATAGTTATTTGTTACTAGCGCCAAAAGAATTTTTCATTATCAGAGGTTTTCTCAGCGATTTACATTTACTTGTGAGTAAACAAACAAACAAACACACATGGGAACCACTCCACCAAACACAAGACTCTACAGACACACTACAATATTAATGGAGTATATTATACGACCTTAGGCTATTGTTCATCTTTTTTATTATGATGGCAGTTCTGCAAGACAGATAAAACATCCACTAATTACACTGAAGCAGACACACCAATAGCCAAGCTGATAATGAAGCTAACCTGAATATTAATCCTTACATATTACTCTAGGTTCAAACGTTAGTTCTATTCACTATGGCCCGAATTTTTTTTCACAAGATTAAATGTTACACTCAGACACAAACGTTGGGCTCCTTCACACAAACGTTACACTCAGTCACACTAACATCACAGTCTTACAGCTCTGTTGAGATTTACATGTGTGCTACATTCTGTACTTTGGTCTCATGGGTATGTTATGTAACAACCAGATGAATTATGTAACCGAGTGTACAAACACAATAACTTACACTGACATGCGCAAATGCAAAATATATCAAGTAAATACTAGAAACACATGTGCCAGAAAAGATGCATAATTGCACATATAAAAACTTTGGTAAACTCATATACAGTCCATTCACCCCCACATGTACAGTAGTAAAATAATTACATTTACAGTACATAGGAAGGCAGACAGACACATATGTGTTGGCGCACACGCAACATTGCTTAATATATGCACCCAACTTCGTAAAGAATCAGCGCACGTAAGAAGAGGAATACATACAAGTTCACACGCGCACGCACATACACACGGACACACACGCGCACACTAATACACACGCACACACAATTACTCACACAAGCCCTCACATGGGAACACCTACACACATACACTACCACACGCACACGGACACTTACACGACCGTACACATACACAGATACCGCTAACATACAACACACATTCATACATATCCATAATTATACACTACATAGACATAGGAATACATACAAGACTACACAATTATACATATACACACACACACACACACACACACACACGTACGTTCCCAGCTCAACCCCCTCCGCCCCCCACTACCCCACGCCCGGCCCAAAATTTTTCTTAGTTAATTCTTGGGCTTCACTGCGGGCAACGAAATGGAAGTCGTTCGTGGAAAGTGCACCCTTGATTAATTATGTTCATGCCCTCCTGATGAACATTGGAGTTTTATCGGAGGCAGGCGGACCACCACGCTATTCCCTCTCTCGGCCAGTTCGCTCCATGCTCGTGCGAATATGTATATAATATTTAATGGAGACTGTATACTGCTTGCCTGTCTGTATGTCTGTCTATCTGTCTGTCTGTCTGTCTGTCTCGAGGTGCGGTGGAGAAGAGGGTGTCTGAGAGAGGAGGGAAGTGGGTGCATGTGGGTGTTGTGGTGATGGAGGTTTCATTGGTGGTGGTGGTGGTAGTGGTGGTGGTAGTGGCCTTGTGTGAAGTGAATTTTGTGTCCCGCGAAATGAGTGATCGGTGTAAGTCGACGCATGCGCTAACCCTCTTCTGGTTTGGTTGGGTTTGGTTTGGTTTGGTTTGGTTCGACGTCACATTTATGGCAGAATTTGACCAGTTACGACATCCGCTGGTGAATTTCATGAGATGCATAATTTTGATGCTTATAGTGTTAGATTATCAAGTTAGTATGTGGGTAGGGTTGGTGTGGAAGTACGAACATCTCTTTATTGGGAGTGACTTTGGATTAGTTATGAACTCCTGCTGTCGTTGAGAATGGTAAATGAAACCGAGAATAATTGAGAGGCTGTATCAGAAATTTCACAGGGTTTATAAATTTCGTTTGATACAAGGGGAGAAGACGTGGTGCTGCTGAAGGTGATGGAGATGTTGTAGTTGTCATTGATGTTGTTGTTGTTGTTGTTGTTGGTGTTGTTATTGGTAGAAAATGAAGATGACAGATGTTGACTAGAGTTGAAGAGAAAGATGTTGTAGTTGTCATTGATGTTGTTGTTGTTGGTGTTGTTATTGGTAGAAGATGTAGATGACAGATGTTGACTAGAGTTAAAAATAAAGATGCTAAACAAAAATGAGCAACTAAAGGCTGATATGGGCAAGAAAAACTAGACATGGGGTTTGTAATGTAAAGGAACGGTTCTTAATTAAGGGGAGGATACAGTGTTGGTAAATCCGGAACAAATTATTCCTCCAAACTATTCCAAGCAACAGGCCACCATTACTTTTGTTCTTCTGGTCCTGTCTTCTGGAATACTTTGGAGGAATCAAGGCGCTCCAATGTACCAAAAGTTTACTCTCCCCTAAAGACGCCATAGTTTGTCAAGGAGAGGAAGGTAGTGTAGGAGGGAGGATAGAAATGAAGGATAAGGAAGACAGGGCATGAAAGAAAGGAAGGAAGGAGGTGGAAATGCACACACAAACACACAGAGAGAAAGAGAGTGAGAGAAAAGGTAGCATTCGTCAAAAGGAAGGAAGTTAATACACACACACACACACAGAGAGAGAGAGAGAGAGAGAGAGAGAGAGAGAGAGAGAGAGAGAGAGAAAAGGCAGCAAGCGTCATTAGAGAGGCATTAGGATGGAATGACTGACATGATGATCAGCGATAGGCCCAACCATGCTGATAATATTACCTTACAAAAATTATACTCAACATTACCAGACAGAAATTATACCCGATATTACCACATAGAAATTATACCCAAAATTACCCAATATATATCATTAACATTACCACATAGATATTATACCCAATATTACCACATAGAAATTATACCCAAAATTACCCTATATATATCATTAACATTACCACATAGATATTATACCCAATATTACCACATAGATATTATACCCAATTAACATTACCATACAGCAAACATATCCGACATTTCCACATAAATATTTTACCCTCTATTACCATAACTGATATTATACCCGACATTAGCAGATAGATATTTTTCCCAACAATGCCAGATAGAACAAAATTTCCCAAGATTATTCCGAGCGTTGCATTTCAAAGTCTTGCCTTTATAATCTATTTCTCAGCCAGTACTCTGCCAGACACCTTCCTTGTTTTCACAGGTAAATATTATAGTGTTGGTATATGTTTTCCCTTCTAACAAAAGCTAACTTGGAACTCGGGCAACAAATCAGATATGCAAGGTTTGATTTTAAAGAAACCATACTTTTATTGAGTATGACCTTGAAACTGAGGGGGAGAAAAACAGACAAGGATTATTGATTTTTGGTGGAAAAAGTTTTACACGTGAGCTTTGACTGGCGGGAGAAACATATCACTTATTTTTTTTTCTTTTTATATTATATTTTACTCGTGGCAAGGGGGAAAGGATGAGTTTTTATTGTATTCTGAAGGTGGTATTGTAGACTTCTTACAAAGAAGAGAATGCATGAGTAAGCTTCTCGCCTGTGTAGTAGTAGTAGTAGTAGTAGTAGTAGTAGTAGTAGTAGTAGAAGAAGTAGTAGTAGTAGTAGTAGTAGTAGTAGTAGTAGTAGTAGTAGTAGTAGTAGTAGTAGTAGTAGTTTATCACGGCTACACTGATAACAATACGAGAGAAATTATTACCTATTTGATGTAAAAGCAATTTGAAGTAAGGCCCTTACTGAAAATATGCAGGAACAAAATACAGGTAAAACGTATTAAAAAAAGACGTGTATACTTTTATTCAGTAGGTGACGACGCCCCATGCCCACAGCTGATGTCATTACCTTCCTTGTGAATGGCCAGAGAGTAACTTCTAATTTAGTGTGGCTAGTTTCAACCAACAACAGTATGTCTTTACGATAATACCATTTAATTTTACTGTCAGAAAACGAAGAGAGACTGTAGAAAGCGTGAAAACCCTACAAAGAGAAACAGAAAAAGAATACTTGTACATGAAAAGCCCACAAAGAGAAACAGAAAAATAATTATGGTAAGTGATAATCCTACAAAGAGAAAAATTTGAATACTGGTACATGAAAACCCTATAAAGAGAAACAGAAGAAGAATACTGGGAAGTGATAATCCTAGAAACATTAGCCGAAGAAAAATGCTGATACATGAAAACCCTGCAATGAGAAACATAAGAAGAATGCTGGGAAGTGAATATCCTACAAAGATAAGCCGAAGAAAAATGCTGATACATGAAAATCCTACAAAGAGAAACCGAAGAAGAGCGCTGTTGGTGTCGGGATGTGGAGGTGATGGTGGCGAGGGTAGAAAGGGCAAGTTCGGCGGCCAACTTGTAAGTATTCGCCGCCCGTCTGGTTCTGCCCCCCCTACCCCTCGGAGCCTCACTCACTCTCTCTCTCTCTCTCTCTTTTACCATCACCATCATTCACTTTGCCATCCGTCATCTAACCTCACAAGGAAAAGGTTATTGTATAAGTACATTCACGAGCCATATGAAGTATATAATTATCCAGGTGTGCTTCGAATAGCCTGGTGGTGTATTAAATCACGCGAGTTTCAGCAAGGTAAATTAATTCAACGGGACATAACATCAGAAAGACCAGAGGGACATTATTTTTTTTATTTTTTTTTTTTTGGGGGGGGGCATTCCTTAGGTAAAATGATGATGTATGGCAGCTTGAAGGAATCACTAGCCTCGCATTTCCCGATTACTTCACAAACTTCTTAATAATTCCAAACATAATCTTAATACCAGCATTTCTTTTAGTGATTTAGAGAAATTTCCCGATTACTTCACAAAGTTCTTAATAATTCCAAACATAATCTTAATACCAGCATTTCTTTTAGTGATTTAGAGAACAGATACAACAGCTTTCTACAGACATAAAACTGATACTATATACATATACCTATGGTACCGAATTTTATCATACGGTTACCATGAGCGTTCTCTGTTTAAAGTCAAAAGTACAATAGCATAGCCACAACTAGCAGAATGCACTACACCAGAGAATGGACTGCTTTATATATTCACATTCAATGCCAGTTCTAAGAAAGAGATATCTATTAATGCTCTATATTTCCTGCGATGTAGTGTGAAAGAAGCTGCAATGCCGATACCAGGATGCAGCAACAACACATGTAAACAACAATATCGTCCTTCACTTCTACTGGTTAGAGAGACTGTGTTGTTCCTGCACGAAACAACGAGTTAAAAAGTCCACACTGTGCACTTGCTATACCATTATCGTTGAGAATGTGTAATGTGATCTGTTGAGGGCTTCATTACAGCCAGAACTAGTTGATGACGTCTGCATTGTTTGTTACTGTACGGGGCAGTTATTGTGGTGATGTCTGTGTGTGTGTTTGTATGCCTCCCTGTGGTTGGGATGCGGTGAGAGTGTAATTAATTTCTTCTCGTTTAGTGTCTCATCAAAAGCATTTTCCTGTTGTTACCTTGCCATATCAAGAGTACTTCTACCTTCTGTTGTCATAGTAATTTGAGTTTCCTTTAATGTTTAAGGTATGTCATATGTATCTGCATCATTACATCTGATTGCAAGATAATTATGTAGTGGAAGATACACATGCAAATTACTGCTATTACTTCTTGAAACATTGAGGTGACTTATGTCCAGGGATACTTTGGAGGAATCACTTGCCCTTAAATTTACCATAAAAGGTTCTTCCCTTAATGTTCTGGGATAGTTTGGAGGAATCAGTAGCCTACAATTTACCATAAAAGTCCTTGGATAGTTTGGAGGAATCAGTAGCCTACAATTTATCATAAAGAGATTCTTCCTTTAATGTCCATGAATAGTTTGGAGGAATCAATAGCCCTACAATTTACCATAAAGAGATTCTCCCGTCAACATATACTGTTACTTGGGGCTGTTGTATACCTAGTCCTTCAGATCTGAGTCACCACCAGTAATACAGACCACAGGAAACCGATATGTGGGTGGAATGCTTGCAGTCAATATGGGTTTGCTTACATAGAGTTGTCTGTTATCTAAGTCGTGTCTGTCCAATGGTTATATATCCTATGTATCAGTTGCCTCGTCCCTGTTGTTCTTGTTGTTGTTGTTGTTTATGATAATATTTTATGTTACTATTGTGTTATTTATATGTGAAATTATATCAACTCTTGTGTAATGTCGTCCAATGCCTTTCTTGTATATGTACGTAGGTGTATATGTTTGTTTGTATTGTGTGTATTTGCACTGTTTCCTACTGTTGTTGTTTTGGTTCAATGTACTGGGAATGTAGTATGTAATTAAACTCACATTATCCAATTTATTACATTTAGTGAACATGATATTTATGCGACCTTTCTAGGGCCATTTTCATCATTTTGTCGTTTTTATGTATGTTTAAGTACCATGTAATCGTGTAGGAAAATTGGATGCTTCTGATTCCTCCTGACTATGCCACGATACAAGCTCCTTCTATATAGGTGGTGTTTCATGATCATATTTAAAGGACTCATTCACCTCCAATTTTCTGACTACATCACAGGTTCCCTTAAGTAGATCATTAACCCCTGCCTCCTTCCCTGCTACAACAAGTAAACATAGAGGCTCTGTTGTAGAACTCGTCAGGACAATCAACCAATCCCTTGTTTGCCGGAGAGAAAATGCTCGAACTATTATCTCTCTTTTTTCATGTTTTAAGTTGAGGAACTTTTATTTCTGCTGCGTTCCAGCTTAAGCCGCACAAAACGAAATGAATTAAAAAATCTTAACCCTGCACCCAGTGACGGACACCTCTTGGTTCAAAGTGTTACAGGTATCATAGCCTACATAACTATGATGATTGATGCTGGCATTTATATACTATATGTACGAGAATAACGTAAAGTTCGAAATATGTACGCTTAAGTGTCATATACTCTAGTAATATTTGATACACAAATATCAATGTGACGTATCAAACATATCTATGTACAAAAGTCACAGGCAAAATATTCCCTTTTCATAAATATAAGTTGCCAGTAATATTCGGATAATTATTCATTTCTTCAACAAGCATCTATGGAAAAAGCTTTGGCTACTGAAACGATATTGATATTGTCTAATTATGACTATAATAATATGACACAAATCAGATGAATTAAAAAAACACACAATACATTCAACTGCTTCATTAATTATATATAGGTCTTACAGAACTGAGTACAATCAAAGAATATTGTCCTCGATAGTATTTAGTCCAACAAACAACAATGAGACTTATTACAAAATGTTTACATAATCCAGATAAAGAGCTTCGACAAATAGGCAACAACAACAACAACAACAATAACAACAACAACAACAACACACCACAGCACAGCACCCAACCACAAGGAAAATTGATAAAAATGACAAGGAACAAACCAACGTCAATGTGGGTCGGGAAGCTGAGGAAACCAGTCTTCCTGCCTTCCTGCCTGACACCTGCGCTTGGGAACATCTGTGCGCGGGAAGTAAACAAACGCTTGCTTCCCTCACCACTCCACCTGCACTGTGACTGGACAGGGAAGGGATGCAGGGTACCAAGACCAGGGAGACACACACGCACCACTACCAGGTTACGTGAGACTGTCAAGATTGAGTAAGAATTGAAAAGAATCTGAAAGCACCACTGGAATACCCTGGAAGACGGGAACGACCACCAAGACTGAAGGGTTAGATACAATATTCCCTGAAATTTCAAGGACAAGAATGGAGGAAAGTAGAAAATTCTCTGGTGGAGCAACACATACGCTAAAGGAGACGGACACGAAGTACCAAACTTGAAGATATGATTATATTTCTCTGTTGGTTTAGTATATAGGATGGGTTAACTATCAGACTGAAGGGGAAGTTAAATTATTCCCTAGTGTTCAGGAATTATTCTCCAAGAGACAAAGTCCTTGATAGAAATTCCGTAGAACCTCATTATCCTTTTCTTCTCACAGCCTGACAATAAAAACCGTCCGAATTGTTTACCAGCACCCATGAGAGTTATAACGTGCACATGGGTTTCATCAATGATACATAGAAAGTAAATCTATAACAACGTAAATAGTTGTGAGTCAATGCCACATGGAAAAAAAAAAAATGCCTATCCTGTAACAGAGGATAAACACTTTTACAAAAAAAACTAACTAAATAAATAAATATTATCATCCATTAAATGTAGGACGACGCATCTGTACCTAATAAGCGAATTATGAGTTGTTGAAGTCAAATGCAAAATATACATAAAACATAAACACCTGACTGAGAACCACACCTGGTAAATATAGAGGGCTGGAGTGCAGGTGTGTGATGCGGCTGGTCCCTTGGCTGACTCACGGTATGTATGGTACCTGCATGGGGTGTGGGGAAGCTCTGACACACAAACTGGCCAAGCATACCGTCTGTGGGAAGAAGAGAGAGGAAGCGTTAAAACCACACACACCAACCAGGGCAGAATATATTTAGATGATTATGTTAGTAGGTAGACAGAGATATAATTTCTAAAGCTCACACACACACACACACACACACACACACACACACACACACACACACACACACACATACACACACACACACACACACACACACACCAACCAGGGCAGAATATATTTAGATGATTATGTTTATAGGTAGACAGAGATATAATTTCTTATACACACACACACACACACACACACAAACACACACACAAACACACACACACCAACCATGGCCCAATATATTTAGATGATTATGTTAGTAGGTAGACAGAGATATGATTTCTTATACACACACACACACACACACACACACACACACACACACACACACACACACACCAACCATGGCCCAATATATTTAGATGATTATGTTAGTAGGTAGACAGAGATATAATTTCTTATACACACACACACACACACACACACACACACACACACATACACACACACACACACACACACACAAACACACACACACATTATTTACATACAGTTTATGGAATACATCAGGTAGATTGATATTATTTATAGGTATGTAGATAGATGCACAGATAAAGAAGAAATGGATACTTGGAAGAATAAACAATAAAATAAAACACATAAAAAGCAAGAAAATCAAATACGGTAAATAGATAGACAGATAGATTGATAGAGATTTCCTAAATATAAATACATATAAACAAAGACGACAATTTTATACTATACTGTACTGTATATAAACTCGTGTAATAACTAATATGACTTTATTTTCCCTTCATCTTTCCCCTTTTCTCATTCACCATTTGACTTTTTCTCTCGTATTATTTTTCCTCCCATCCCATTTGGAGTGCAATGTTATTTTTCTTCTCATTTCTGTTTGTAATATTTCTCCTTCTCCTCCGTCCTGCTTCACTTCCTCCTTCCTCCTCCTCCTCCTCCTTCTCTTCCTCCTTCTTTTCCTCTTCCTCTTCTTTCTCCTCCTTTTCCTCTCCCTCCTCTTCCTCCTACTCCTCCTCGCCTTCGTCTCAACACTATCATCCCCTGCAGCAATAAACATATTTCTGCCTCACCGCATCTGTTGGACACGAGTAAAAGTATTCTAGTGTGTATTTACATTTCTAGAAGAGGGATTATCATGCTCTGGGCTGCTTCAGACGTATTCACCTGAATAATACTGCATAAGTCCTCCAGGAAAGTAAAGAAAAAGATATACAATATACACCTGTCATACGCGGATAGATATGAACAAGTATCCATCATTTTTAATAAGTACATTTAAGCATACGGTATTTCAACAGACTGATGAATATGGGTTTGTGCCTTTTAACCTAATTGATGGACAGAAAATGCTCCTCGTGTTCTCTGTTTTAAAGGAACTTCTTTACTGGCACTCATTTGTCGTGCAGCACTTGGAAGAAAAATGTCCAACTTTTCGAGAGGCCTTGGGAAAGATAGAGAACGAAAACCAAGCTTGTGTTGTCATCAATGGAGGAGGGAAGGAAAAAGGACCAGTCTGCATATTCTCCATGTGTAGTCGGACTCAGAATATGTTACTTTTTTTTCATATATAGGATGCGAAGATAAGCTACAATGGAATACAGGAGATTGTCTTAGATTAACTTAAATAGTTGAGGGTTGTATCTCATCACAATATGATATCATACAGAGGAAAAAAAGAGAAAAAAATGCTGTGTACCACTGGAGTAGAACGCCATATCATTCATGTGTCAAACTGTATACACTTTTGTGATATGCAGCAGCCTGGTCTTAATATTGGTGTGTCTGCCTGTGTGATCAGACTCGAGGACGCTGACGGAGAAAACACACAGCCTGTTACTCTCTTCTCTCTCAGCATACAGGGAAACGCACTTGGCTGTTTACTCACTAGATCTGACTTAAGGTGGAGGTTCGGTGTTGGTAAATCTGGAGCAACTGAATCCTCCAAACTATTCCAAGCAACAGAACACCATTATTTTTGTTCATCTGGTCCTGTTTCCTAGCATACTTTGGAGGAATCAAGGCACTCCAATGTACCAAAAAAGAACTACCACCTTAAGGAACCCTGTGATTTGGTCACAAAATTGGGGGTTAGCGAATCCTTCAAATATTGCCAAGAAACAACACCTACATGGAAGGAGCTTGTTTGGTAGCCTGGTCAGGAGGGATCAGAAGCCTCCAATTCTCATACACGATCACTGGGTCCTTAACTAGATCTAACGTTATCTGACGGGATTTTACGTGGTATAACATCCATGGCATTAGATGAATAAGTACGAGCTGATAATTATATTGTAGCTACCAAACCTATATTAACTTTCATCTGTTCTAACCTTACCAAGCCAAAGCAAAAGCCAGATACTATAATATTGTTGTTGTGTTTTGGTACTAGACAAGAAAGATCCCCTTGTTGTGAAAGACTTGGGAGGAGTGTTGGTGTCGGGTGAGGGACGTCCGGCAGGTTGAGGTTGGCGGCGACAGATGAGCGTGTCAGTCGTGAACGTGTCACCCGCCGACCCACGTTCACTCATTCATTCACTCACTCATTCATTCACTCACTCTCATTCATTCACTCACTCTCATTCATTCATTCACTCACTCATTCATTCACTCACTCTCATTCATTCACACTCATTCACTCATTCATTCACTCACTCACTCATTCTTTCACTCACTCTCACTCATCCTATTTTTCCAATGCCCCCTCCGTCGTCCACTTGAAAAGGTGGCCGGCATTTTTTGATGCGTTGCATGACTATTGCTTGTAATTTCAGGACGCCGCTCCACGCTCATCGATTAAAAGAAATATATCCTGGCTTGCTGTGAGAGGCCTGTTATCGATAGCTGGACTCGACCAATTTTCATGCAAATTGTTATTCTATATTGACTGTCTGTGTCAGCCAGCCGGGACCCTGACGCTATTCACTCACTACACTTGTGTATTTCCTCGCCATCATGTCTCGTGGACACTCAAATAATGGAAAAACAATTGGAATATATAAGATGTGCAACTCTCGACAGAAGCTTTATAATTGAATTTACAACTGCACGACGATGGAATTTTAATGAATTCCTTGTGTGTTATATTTGGCCAAACTTTTGACGACTATATTTACCTGAAGAACATTTAGTAACCAATAGACGATATTATAATTTATGCACAATAATAATTAAAATTACAGTAACTCTTAACACAAATTCAGATATTTAATATTGTTTACATATAGCTTTGTGTAATATAAGGATACACACAATCTCGGTGTATATACATAATATACCACATATATATATATATAGGTAACATAGTGTGGATTCGACAACCATCTCCTTCAACGATAATTATTCTCATTCACTGGAGTATCTATGGTTTCTTTTAATATTTTCTTCTAACCAAATAATTATATATATGTTAGATTTACAGTCAAGGGCAAATATTATCTCACTAAAAACATTTTGCAACATTTTGTAGTAAGTGGCAACGGAGTCTTTTGATATAATATTTTAACAATGTATTTTGAATAAAGCCGAACGATTTTATTGAAGTATTGAAATTAATACTTACAATCAATGGTCAATGTAAGCATTAAGCTGGCTGGCGTGCGTATAATGTGTCACTCGATTGTGTTCTGCACTCCATTAAATTAAAATAATCATTACATAATTAATTCATAAGTACAATGATGATGCATAAGGATAAAAAAAATATTCCTAATGACATTTGAAACATATCAGGTGACATGTACAATACAGCTTCAAACAAATGGACATGACAAAGGGAAATGTTATATGCAATTCATATACAGGTTTTGGTCAAGTAAAATTATACCAACACCCCCTTCCTGTCTCCTCTTACTCTCCCCTTACCCTTAATGTCTCCCCTTCCCTGTATCCTCTCACTCTTCCCTTACCCTTCCCGTTCCATACCCTTCCCCTGTCTCTATGTCTCCCCTTCCAACACCCCCTTCCTGTCTCCCCTTCCCTATGTTCTCTCACCCTCCCCTTACTCTTCCCGTTCCATACCCTTCCCCTGTCTCTATGTCTCCCCTTCCAACACCCCCTTCCTGTCTCCTCTCACTCTCCCCTTACCTTAATGTCTCCTCTTCCTTGTATCCTCTCACTCTTCCCTTACCCTTCCCGTTCCATACCCTTCCCCTGTTTCTATGTCTCCCCTTCCAACACCCCCTTCCTGTCTCCCCTTCCCTGTATCCTCTCACTCTCTCTTTACCTTTCCTGTCTCCTCTTCCCTATATCCTCTCACTCTCACCTTACCCTTCCCGTTCCATACCCTTCCCCTGCTTCTGTGTCTCCCCTTCCAACCCCTCCTTATCCCCTTCACCTTTCCCCTACACGTCCTTCCCTCCACAGTGGGTGTAATGAGGGATGTGGGGTGTAGTGTGGGGTGTGAAGTGTGGTGTTGTATCATGTGGGAAGAAGTGTGGGATGCAGGGGAATGTATGGATAATGTTGCATGGTTGTATTGTGGTGGGTGATGTGGGTTTGTGTTGTGGTTGTGTTGTGGTGGGTGATGTGGGGTTGTGTTGTGGTTGTGTTGTGGTGGGTGATGTGGGGTTGTGTTGTGGTTGTGTTGTGGTGGGTGATGTGGGGTTGTGTTGTGGTTGTGTTGTGGTGGGTGATGTGGGGTTGTGTTGTGGTTGTGTTGTGGTGGGTGATGTGGGGTTGTGTTGTGGTGGGAAGGAATGTGGGATGTGAAGTAAATATAATGCCTTTTTTTTTTTTATCATCCTGGCGAAAATGCACCGATACCCTTCTAAGTACAGTCCAAATAAGTATCTAGCAGTGTAAATTATTGGTGTATTTTGTATCGACTTGCATTACATTAACCAAACCAACCAAGAAAATAAATGAAGGATCAGGTACACCTTCGCCAGGTTATACTTAAAAAAAAATATATATAAAATGTTGAATAAAGTGTGATGTGCAAGTGGTGTATAAAGGGTGTGAGATGCAGTGTGTAATTTGCAAGAAGGTGTGGACACTGTACAGTCACGAGCACTAATTAGTACACAGCTTTGGTTGAAACTCTGAACAGTCCAATTAACCAACAAAATTATTTCAATGCAGATTTTATTGTGCATTTATTTACTGTCTCTAGGTATTCGAAGCACACCTGGATACTTATTAGTGCTCGTGACTGTACATACCAGATATCAATAAGTTACCCTCTATATAGACACCTTATGTATATACACCTGTTCTAGGGATTCATGTATTAGGACTTTGTGAGATATTGGCATCGCTATCATTATCAGAAAAAAAGACGAGCATATTATCATCCCATCATTACATTCATACCAGTCACCAATTTTAAGTCACATTATTATTTATATCAATTTATTATTTACTATTATTTATTATTATCAAAATTATTATTATTATTATTATTATTATTATTATTATCATTATAATTATTATCATTATTATTATTATTGTTATTATTATCATCATCATTACGAGCACTGTTCTCATAGCTATTCTTTTAATAATTATTTTTTTTTATCATCAACAACATTCTTAAAATACAGTTCCATTAACATTTTTATCACCACTGTCATAATTTCACCCTGTGTCTAAGACAAGCAAAATAATATCCAGGAAATACTCAGAAAGCTATTTTTCACTCTTGTCTTTTTATTATAATCCCCTCCCACCCCCCCACCCCCCTCCCCCCTCGGCACAAATATTTACATGTGCGTAGAGGGACATTTTTACGGTATGCGGTGCGACCAGGCAGCTTTAATGGCCGGCTCTCTCTACTTTAGTCCATTTTTAGCACTTGTTTGTTGCTGCACTCTTTGTTGTTCACACGGAGGAACGACACCCGATGAACCATTAAGAAACCTGTGAACCTGTGTGAGAATTAGTGGCTTCTGATTCCTCCTGACTATGCTACGAAACATGCTCCTTGTATATAGATGGTGTTTCGTAGCAATATTTGAAGGACTCATTTACCTCCAATTTTCTGACTACATCACCACACGAGGTCCCTTAAGAAACCTAAACACTTTTCCACTTTCCCTTTTTACTTGTCTCTCTGTATGCGAAAAAAAGGAAGGACAGGACTTGCATTGAATTACACAGACATACAAACCACACAGTCCTTTTGGTTGCCGAGGGAAAGTTTAACCCCAAAACTAGTCCATAACATCCAATAGGTTGTACAATAAAAGGATATCAGTGTTTGAAGGATCTCCAAGCTCTTCAAGGTGTACAGTATGTTTAAGGGACCCTGTGATGTAGTAAGAAAATTGGAGGTAAACGGAGTCCTTCAAATATTACCCCGAAACACCACCTATATGGAAGGAGCATGTTTCGTGGTATAGTCAGGAGGAATCAGAAGCCTTCTATTTTCATACAAGATCACAGGGGCCTTAATTAAGGGGAGGTTTTCTTATGGTAAATTGGAAGGGTACCTATTCCTCCAAACTATGCAAAGAAACAGACTACCTTAATGTTACTAATAGGGGATCTGTTTCGTGGCATAGTTAGGAGGAATCAGTAGCCTTACAATTTACCAACATGAGAATCTCCCCTTAGCCCCTTGACTGTCTCGATCGACTTAACCATTATACTCTATCAGTTTGGCTAAATTCTGGTGATTTTTCTCGTCTCAAACACCCAGATTAGAAATTCCTTGGCTGCATGGACCGATATTAATTTTTTTTTCCTATTTATAGATAACGCCAAACGATAATTGTATCAATGGTGTTCTTTGTATGGTAAATGTGTGGTAGAGGATGGAGGCAGTGTAGTAGTCGTAGTAGTAGTAGTAGTAGTAGTAGTAGTAGTAGTAGTAGTAGTAGTAGTAGTAGTAGTAGTAGTAGTAGTAGTAGTAGTAGTAGTAGTAGTAGTAGTAGTAGTGATAGTAGTAGTAGTAGTAGTAGTGATAGTAGTAGTAGTAGTGATAGTAGTAGTAGTAGTCGTAGAAGTAGTTGTTGTCATTGTTGTTGATAGTAATGTTGTTGCTGTCATAGTTATTCGTGTTGTTATTGTTATTGTTGTTGTTGGTGGTGGTGGTGGTGGTTATTCTGCTTTGGATGTTTGGTCTGAGAATGGAGAGGAAATTATGATGATGGGTAATTATGACTCTGGTTGTATATGAATACTGACCCAGAGTTCCACACATGTACTGAATATTTCATCACACCAACTCACCCACTGACGACAACAACTAGTGGACAACAACTTAAGGCCCCTGTGATGTAGTCAGAAAATTGGAGGTAAACGAGTCCTTCAAATATTGCCACGAAACACCACCTATATGGAAGGAGTTTATTTCTTGGCATGGTCAGGAGGAATCAGAAGCCTCCATTTTTCATATACGATCACAGGGTCCTTAAGGCCCCTGTGATCGTGTATGAGACCTGGTGGCTTCTGATTCCTCCTAACTATGCCACGAAACAAGCTCCTTCAATGAAGGTAGTGTTTCGTAGCAATGTTTAAAGGACTCGCTAACCTTAAATTTTCTGACTACATCACGTTGGTCCTTAAACTGTCAATTACAAAAACTAAAGTTACATTCTTCATTCGGAATTTCAGAAACGTACTCATAAGAATATATGCTGTTAATTATGGTGATATTACCTCATAATTAAACTAAGATGCTTGTAAGTTAACATGTCCACCATATGATTTAATTTTTAGTAGGAGATGTTTTGTTGGTGATTTTGAAGGTCTCTGATTCTTTCAAACTGAGCCACGAAACATATCCTTCATTAAGGTAACATTAGGGTCGTTTGTTCATGGCATAGTTTGGAGGAATCACAGACTTTCCAATTCACCAGTAAGAAAATCTCCCTTTGACGCCTATGAAGATGTGAACGATTTTGTATTGTAATAAATGTAGCTACTATTTGTACAGTAGGCAAAAAAAGTATTGAAACTCCCCTATAGATAAATAATTATAGTTAATTTAATTGTAAGGGTGTTTCCAATACTTTTTTTACCGACTGTACAATATAATCTTGTATGGCATATATAACGCTTATACAATAATACTCTTATAAAGTTGATGGTTTCCTGATACTGTAAACGTGTGATGTGGGTTGAGCAGTCCGTCGTACCCTTACTGGACGACAAGTTACTGTTCCACCAACATGCAGAGTTGAGTGACGGAGCAGAGTAATTTGTAAAACGGCTCATTAGGTTAATCGGGGTAATCTGCCATCCAGTAAGGGTGTCACAGCAAAGAGTAAACAGTGCTTGTTCATGTAGCATCGATTCTCTCTTTCTATACTCGTGTTTGAGATGGTTGTTCGTCTCCTGTCGGCAAATTGAAGAGATGCTGATTCCTCCTAACAATACTACCAAACAGACCCCATACTCTAATACTGTTTCCTTCTAACAATACAAACAAACAGACCCCATACTCTAATACTGTTTCCTCCTAACAATACTAACAAACAGACCCCATACTCGAATACTGTTTCCTCCTAACACTACAAACAAACAGACCCCATACTCTAATACTGTTTCCTACTAACAATACTAACAAACAGACCCCATACTCGAATATTGTTTCCTCCTAACAATACTAACTACCAGACCCCATACTCGAATACTGTTTCCTGACACATCTTGGAGGAATCAGCAGATTTGTGCATTATTTTGAACTATATATGCTATGTTTAATAAGGGTAAATTTGAGTCTTTTATAAATTATGTACAGTCGTGGTCAACAATATTCATCCACATTGTAGTGATTCATGTAAAAGTGTTATCATTTTTTTCTGTTCGTTTACTGGGAAATTATCCAATCAACAGCTTCGTCAGGCATCGTCAAATTTACTTCAAACTAATACTCACTATTCAGATTAATAACATCAAATGAGAACGTGAAAACAAGAGACAGCAATTTTGTTTGACTTACTCATATGTGGATGATTATTTTTGACCACGACTATATAATTATTAAGGGACCCTGTGATGTAGTCAGAAAATTGGAGTTATACGAGTCCTTCAAATATTACCACGAAACACCAACTATATGGAAGAAGCTCGTTTCGTGGCATAGTCAGGAGGAATCAGAAGTCCCCAATTCTTGTACACGTTCACAGGGTCCTTAAGGAATATAGGAATTTTCTGGGGTTCTGTGGACATTTTGATGAAGTATGTACCATGGGGTTTGCTGAAGGATATACCAGACATAATTATTTAGCCAAACACGTGAATCTTTATCTGGCTAAGTAGTTGCAGTAAAGGGGAAAAAATAGGGTTAAAATAAAGCAATATGCGATTTCCAGCATGGTATAATTCACAAGTAAATTTTTCCTTATGGCTCCTAACTTTATGAATTGTTTTTTCTTTCTTTTTTAACATATAGTTCACAAGAAAAGTTTTCCTTATGGCTTCTAATGTTATAAATTATTTTTTTCGTATAATTCACAAGACGTGTTTTCCTTATGGCTTTTATCGTTATGAATTGTTTTTTAACGTATAATTCACAAGTAAAGTTTTCCTTATGGCTTCTAACGTTATGAATTATTTTTTTTAATGTATAATTCACAATAAGAGTTTTCCTTATGTCTTCTAACGCTATGATTTTTTTTTTCTTTTTTAACATATATATAATTCACAAGAAAAGTTTTCCTTATGGCTTCTAACGTTATGAATTGTTTTTTCTTTCTTTCTTAACATATAATTCACAAGAAAAATTTTCCTTATGGCTTCTAACGTTATGTAATTCTTTTTTTAACGAAGAGTCGACTAGTGACTCGTGTAACGTTACTCTTATGTGATGACAGTACAAGTGGACACAGGCCAACTCAACACAAGATCATAGTAGGGAGAAAAAAAGCACCAACCACCGTAACTCAACGTCATTAGGATCTGGCAGGCAATGGCAGCTGTATTGTCCAACACGATTATGGGTAACGCCAGGATAGAAGGGAAAGGTGAGGAAATGAGGAAGAGAGAGATAGGAAGGAAGAGAGGAAAGGTGAGGAAATAAGGAAGAGAGAGATAGGAAGGTAAAGAGGAAAGGTGAGGAAATAAAGAAGAGAGAGATAGGATGGAAAAGAGAGACAGGAAAGAAGAGAGAGATAGGAGGGAAAAGAGACAGGAATGGAAAAGAGAAATAGGAAGGAAAAGAGAGATAGGAAGGAAAAGAGGAAAGGTGAGGAAAGAAGGGAGAGAGAGACAGTAAGAAAAAGAGAGACAGGAAGGAAAAGAGGAAAGGTGAGGAAATAAGGGAGAGAGAGACAGGAAGGAAAAGAGACAGGGGTCTGGGAATAAGGACAAGAAATATAGGAAGGAAAAAAGTGAGAAAATAAGGGAAAGAGAGACAAAAAACAGGACAGGGAATAATGACAAGAAATAAAGGAAGGATAAAAAAGGGAGGAATTATGGAAGAGAGAGACAGAAAAAAAAACAGTGTAATAATAAGGACGAGAAATACAGGAAAAATTTGGTGAGTAAATAAGGAAGAAATACAAGGAGAGATAAAATGATAGAAAGTTTGGAATAATGAAATGCAGACAAGGAGTAAATTAAAGAAAGGAAGAAAACAGATGAATGGAAGGAAATGAGGAAGGGGAGATAGTATGCTGAAATGAAGTGGGGATAAATGCACGAATTAAAGAGATAAAGAAAATTAGGGGAAAAAAAAAAAACGAACAATGAAATAATGGACAACGGAAAAGAGAAATCCAAGAAATGTAAGTACAAACAAAAACTTGATGAGGAAAGACGAAACATAGTTGGAAGGGGAAGAACAGTGAGTGAGAATGTCAAGGAAAATAGAAACAGAGGAGAGAAAAAAAAAAAATAAATAAATAATAATAATAAAAAAAAATTAGCCCAAGACGTCAGAAAATAATGGTGGATTGATAGAATGAGGGGTTAGTGAAATAATGAAGAAAAAGAGACCAAAAAGTAGATAAAGAAAGAGAAATCACGAAACGAACGATAAATAAACTCAGGACCAAGAGAAAGACAACCGAAGAGGAGAGGGAAGGGAAGGAAAGGAACAACACCGACCCACCCCATTCATTAGGTATTCTCTCCCTCCTTACTACACTTCCAGGTTCTCCCTCACCAAAGGTACGCCAAGAATTAGCCAGCATACTTGCCCAAATTCTATTCCAGCCATTATTCAGAGGCAGGAGTTAATATCTGGGTGGAACTCTAAGGGTGAGACACTGTGTACTACGACTAGGCATAATATCAGAACCATAAATGTCGTCTGGGAAGTTTGTTTGTTTGTTGGCTGTGGGAGATGGTTGTAATGTTTGGTGATGGTTTTGTGTGTGTGGTTGTGGTTTTTGATGATTGTTGTGTATGTTAGAGGTTGTATGGGTGATTATTATGGGTTTTAGTGGCTTTTCTACGTATATTGGTTGTACTGTACAGGTGATGGATGTGATAAGAGACAGTGGACAAATGATATCTGTTATATGGATGAAATACGTAACTTGAGAATTGGTTAATTTGATTTTCACATTCATCTCACACTCCTGGGAATACTTTCTGTTGGCACTGTGCATACCCTGCCTGCAAAATAATGCTTTATGCTTAGTTTTTGTACTGTGCCATGCGACGTGTATATAAATATGTAACTCTGTCAACGTGGCTCTACGAGTTCGCGTAAATATTTTTTGGTGACTGCAGATTCCACAAATGGCTCGTCATCAGCAGGGTCGACACAATGCAAGTTCATCAAGCCAGCAAGATATATGAGTATGATCTTCACTTTTCTCCCCACTCGGAATATATTTACATGATTGTGTGTTACCTTTTACGGAGATGCTCACAAAAGGTTTAGTACAGAACTGCTCACACAAGCATGCCTAGATAAATTCATGCAAGGAAAAGTAGACATCTTCCTGGCATGTACGTATAGAAACATACATACGTAACTATGCACATGTACACATACAAACACAAACATATTTACAGGAAAACGATTGGGAAAGCAATCTAAACATTATCAACAAATCATATAAGCAAGCAATCAAGGATGAAAGAAAGACAGGAAGTAAAAATAAACAGCCAATCAAGCATGAAAACGAACACACAATTAGCCAAGCAAGTAAACACTAACAAGGGAAGCAAACAAGCATTCCGGGAGACAACTAAAGCGCATCTCAGTAACAACGTTGACTTTAATTCACTTTGCCCAGCTCACATATGCATTAGTAAGACGTACAAAAAACATGAAGGAGAAAAAATAAAGTCATCACACAGTTTTCACAGTAAGGAAATCTGAAAGCAAGAGAGGAATGGAATATAAAAAATGAGGGTATTGGCATAATCAAAGACATTCCCCAAAAAGGTGGTATAAGGCGCAGAGAAAAGAGTGAATTAGCCCTTTTATCGTGGACTTGAATAGCCTTCGATTTGGTTTAAGAAGAAGAGTAAATTTAGCTCCAGAAAAGGAGGGTAAGCTTTTCCTATTTAGTATTACAGGGAAATTCCTGGAGGCGAGAGAGTGCTAAGCCGACAGCACGCTCTTTTCAGCTGTTAAGGGAGTTAAGATTTTGTCGGCGAATAGAAAGCTAGGAATTCTTCCAGAGTATAACAGCAAATAGAGTAGCTCATCATGGGAGGAAGAGGAGGAAGAATAATAAGTATTGAAATGGCTAAAATCTGACTATATTTATACACAGTTCAACAAACTTCAATACAAAACTTAACCATACGTGTACACATGATGCAATCTATTAGGTTTGCGAAGTAGGGAAGGGTGTTGTAACTCTACCAATTTGAAGAATTACCGTACAAAATTACATCACAATAAACCAATGATTCCAACTTCAGTAGATGCCTGATACTCCCAAACGTGTTGTGTACAGTAGGAAGCTCAGGCTGGGAATTCATTAACAAACTTTTAGCATTCGAAGGTAACATTATCTTGCTTATAGGCAGAAGGTTATACAGTAAGCATATATTCATCTCAGCTTAAGAGACCGTATCCATTTATAGTCTATATAAATACTTTTACCAGTTTCCGATCTTTGAATGCAGAAGGAACAAACTTAGTAATGTCGGCAAACAAGAGCCCTAATATGGTAAAATGTTATAGTAAAGAGTTATAGTAAAGTGTTCCCTCTATATGAACTGAGACATTAATTAAAGTGTTTATGTATGACTGTGAAGCAGGGACAAAAGCCATAACAGATAAGATGAAAGGAAAACAAAACATAAACACGAAAAGAAGAGGAAGAAAATATTGAAGAGGAACAAGAAATTGAGAAGAAAGTATACGAATGAAAGCTGAAAGAAGAAAACAGAAGAGCACACACACACAAAAACAAAAACAAGAAAAAAAGTAAAGAAAAAGCAGTAGATGAACATGGAATACGGCAAGAAAATAGATGAACGCGTGAATTTATACCCTCCAATTTTACGTGGTGTGAAAAGAGTCAACAGGCCGGTGCCTTCCTGCCTGTCCAACCTACCAGCCCACTCGAGACAGATGAGCCCGAAATTGAGGAAGAAACTGATGAACGCAAAATCAATAGAGAGAGCAAACACGAGGAAAATATACAATGAGTAACTCGAAAATACAGGAAGGAAGTAAAGAGAAGGATCCTGACCTAACGAGATGAATACAGATGAAGGCGAAATATAAGGAAATAAAAGAATACAAAACGATGGAACGATAATAATGAACGTGTCTTTATTTCACATTTACGACCAGTGTGTGTGTGTGTGTGTGTGAAGGAAACGTGTATCTCCAGGTTCACTTACCATGCTAAAGAAAACCGATCAAGGCAAGAGAGAGCACAGTAGATGAACGCGAAATAAAGGAGGCGAACAGATGAAGGCGTGTGTTTATTTCCCATTTACGTCAAGTGTGAAGAGGACCTCCCTGCCTCCCTGTCTGTTAAGCCTACCAACCAACCAACCAGCCTAGCAGCCTACCAGTACACCATCCTACCAGTCAACCAGTCTACCAACCAGCAAACCATCTAGCCTACCAGCCAACAAGCCAGCCAACCAGTCAACCAGTGAGCCTACCAGTCAACAAGCCAGCCAACAAGTTAGCCTACCAGCCTACCAGCCTAGCAGCAAACCAATTAGCCTACCAGCCAGTCAGCCTACCAGCCAACCAACCAGTCAGCCTACCAGCCTACCAACCAGGGAGCTAACCAATCAGCCAGTCAGTCAGCCAGCCAGCCAGCCATCAGACCGGGGGCCACCACTACTGTACTGTATAAGGCTGGTAGTGGTGGTGGTGGTGGGTGTGTCCGTGAGTGTGTCGGGGTCAGTGACGGCGGCTTGGGCTGCGCGGGGAGGGTTGAGACGAGGCCTAGCGCGCGGGAGACACAAGATGGTCGCCCAGCACACCACCCAGCCCCCCGTCCGTCCGTCCCTCTCACTCAGCCCCCCCCCCCACCCCCACCCACCCTCAGCCTCTCACCCAGCCCCCGTACCTCTCTCCCTCTCTCTTTACCTCCAGTCCAGTCCAGTCCAGCCTCCCATAATTCCTCTTCGTTCTCTCTCTCTCTCTCTCTCTCTCTCTCTCATTACTTACCCACCTACCAGCATTCTCCTTTCTCTCCATACCACTTCAACCTCCCTCCACCCCCTTCCCACGGTCCCCCTCCCCCTCTCCTCCCTCCTACCTCTACCTCCCTCCTTCCTCCTCCCCCTCCTTCCTCTGCCCCCCTCCCCCTCTGCCCCCCTCCTACCTCTGCCTCCCTCCTTCCTCCTCCCCCTCCTACCTCTGCCTCCCTCCTCATCTCCTGCCTACATACCGTCTTTTCCTCTGTCAAGTTTCTTATTTCCTTCCATCCTGCCTGCCTGCCTGCCTGCCTGCCTGCCTCTCTCACTTTCTCTCATTACTTACAAATGAGAGGTGAGGTAGTCGCTGGTATATTTATCTGGTATATTTATTAAGAATTCTACAGAACACAAATTAATTAAAGTAATGTATTGTTTGTTACTTAGGGCAATGTACCAACTATATGATTACCATGATGCCCTTTTGGTTTTAGTAATGATGAATAGAACATAATTATGGTAGGAATCAAAATGTGAATAATGTATAAACCTGAGTACCTCTTTAAAAACAGACAAGCCTAACAGGGTAAAAGATAACTAAATTCCTAGATACTGCACTTGTAAATTGAAAGTCGCGACCAGCTGTATTATTATTTATGCACTATAAGTCGAGGTGGTTGGGTGCCTCTGGTTTCCAAGTGGGAGGCTCCAGTTCATAACCAGTACTCCCATAACAGAGAGAGAGAGAGAGAGAGAGAGAGAGAGAGAGAGAGAGAGAGTGTGTGTGTGTGTGTGTGTGTGTGTGTGAGAGAGAGAGAGAGAGAGAGAGAGAGAGAGACTGTATGTGTGTGTGAGAGAGAGAGAGAAAAAATGAAGAAACTGTATGTGTGTGTGTATGAGAGAGAGAGAGAGAGAGAGAGAGAGAGAGAGAGAGAGAGAGAGAGAGAGAATGTTTTCCCAGTCAGTTACTTTAGTTATAAATAATTCTAAATTCTAAATAATAGTAAAAAAAAAAGATAAAATGTAGAAGTTAGGAGAAAATGGAAGGAAGAGCCCATTTCTAAATTAATAATATATCTGCTTAAAACAGTATATTGATATGAGATGGATCCCTGCCATTGCCTTCTTCTTAATGGATCACATTCTATTATTCCATAGATCTGGGAGGTAAGTCAGGATTCCACATCACACCCCTTTTCCTAAGCTCTTTCCGTCAGCCAATGGCGTTGAGGTATTATTATATTTTGTCGATTAAAGGGGGCTAAGATTTGGTCTGCAAAATGGAGGGATACGGATTCCTCCAAAATATACCAGGAAACCAATTCTATCTATAAGTGTGATATGTTTCCTGGCACACTGTGGAGAAATTAGTAGCCTTCACTTCGCCCACAAAATCATACCCCCCTTAATTCTGACAGACGCGCCCTCACCACCAAACCTCCCGACTGCCATCGACACCCAAGGCCCGCATAAGGTAAAATAAATTATGAATTCTGTTTGAAATTTCAGAGGAGTCATTTCAGATTGCAAAATGGCCCCTTCAGAGTCCTGATTTTTGGCATCAAGTATTCATATTGCGTTCCCCTCTGGCCTCACCTCCTCTCTGTCTCTGGCCACCCTGACGCTCTCCTCCCCTCACCTCCCTCCCTCAGTACACTTACTTTCCCCTCACTACCACCCCCAACTTGCCTCCCCTTTCCTTCCCTTCATCTCTTTATAGTCTCTCACTTACCTTCCCCTC
This sequence comes from Petrolisthes cinctipes, assembly GCA_033782935.1. Taxonomy (NCBI): domain Eukaryota; kingdom Metazoa; phylum Arthropoda; class Malacostraca; order Decapoda; family Porcellanidae; genus Petrolisthes; species Petrolisthes cinctipes. The sequence goes on along the minus strand of JAWQEG010003458.1, from coordinate 45,373 downwards.
ACTACCACCCCCAACTTGCCTCCCCTCTCCTTCCCTTAACCTCTTTATAGTCTCTCACTTCCCTATTTCCCCTTGCCTTCCCTTTACCTCCCCCAACCTCTTCCATCCCTACACCTCTCCCCATCCCATATACCTCTCTTCAATCCCTACACCTCTCTCCCCAACCCCTTCAATCTCTCCCCATTCCAACACCTCTCTCTCTCCAACACCTACACCCTTCCCATTCCCGTTCCCAATGCCTCTCCCCATCCCATATACCTTCATACATCTTCAATCCCTACACCTCTCTCTCCAATCCCTAAAGCCATCCCATCCCCGTTCTCTATGCCTCTCCCCATCCCCTACACCTCTCTTCAATCCCTACACCTCTCTCTCCAATCCCTACAGCCATCCAATCCCCGTTCTCTATGCCTCTCCCCATCCCCTACACCTCTCTTCAATCCCTACACCTCTCTCTTCAATCCCTACAGCCTTCCCATTCCCGTTCTATACGCCTCTCCCCATCCCCTACACCTCTCTTCAATCCCTACACCTCTCTCTCCAATCCCTACAGCCATTCCATCCCCGTTCTCTATGCCTCACCCCATCCCCCTACAACCTTTCCCAACACAACAACTGTAACTACCATCTCCCCTGTCATCATCACCCATGTTTTTGAGGGGCTGGACGAGGATGTATAGGGGCAAGGACATTGGGAGGGCAGCAGGGGAGGGGGAGGGCAGCAGGGGAGGGGGAAGACCAGGGGAAACAATTGGCCAGAGGAAGGAAAGCAGGGGATAGCAGGGGCTGAATGAAGAGTAGAGGAATATATAGGGTCTGTACTCCATCATTATATCATATGAGTTCATTATGAACAATATTTTTTTCTGTAACAGGGATTGATGGGTTTGAGTGAGGAGGCTCCAATTTTCTTTTCGTCCCTGCCATCATAAAGATTTCCTATGTCATTTATGTATACATCATGCAATATTTTTATCACGAGAGTAATCAATGTATATCCCATATATTCGAGTACTTTCCTCCATCACAAGAATTATACTGCATCTTTTCTAAAATAATCAGTCCAGGAAACAGTCGTACAGCAGTGACTTCCCATAGATTTTACAACACAAACACTATTTCGTTCACTCGATGGCTATTATATAGGATGGAAGATTCTCACCTTCAATCATCCTAATCTGTTTGTCATCAAGAGACATTTTACTATACATAGTTAACCTTATCCTTATATCATTTAAAAATACAAGGGTTTGAAGAGGACAGTATATGCAGGTATCTTTTTCTGTTTCCATCTCAATAAATTATATATATATATATATATATATATATATATATAAGATTAACATGACGTCAATAGTATAAGTCAGTGTTCTTCCATACATACTAGGACTGTGTTATGTAAGCAACCGTTACCAATAGCGGACTTGGCTTAATCACCGTATTCCTAATGACGGATTCTACGTGTACGAGGAGGCAGGTATAATTAATTGCGTTCAAGTCAAAAAGGGTCATAATCCCGCTGCAGTGCTTGGTGTTTTCACCCGCCGTCATTAACTTTGATGCCATTGTGCTAAACATACAATAGTAATAAACTTATTCTGATGCAGTTTTGGGTTCCTGCTCTTTACTTTGCTCACGCGTACGCTCTCCCACTCATCTAAAGCTAATACAAATGGGCAGAAGAGATGTGGAAGAGAAGAAGGAGAGGAGAGGATAAGGTGGGAAAGAGGAGAGATGCAAACACAAGGTAAGAGGAGAGATGAGAAGACAAAAGTGAGAAAATAGGGAGGCGAAGACAAGAGGAGAGAAAGTGGAGAAGGCACAGAGGAAGATAGAAATGGAGGAGGAGGAGGAGAAGGAGAAAAGAAGGGAGAAGACACAGAGGAAGATAGAAGAGGAGAAAAGAGGGGAGAAGGCGCAGAGGAAGATAAAAGAGGAGGAGGAGGAGAAAAGAGGGGAGAAGATACAGAGGAAGATAGAAGAGGAGAAAAGAGGGGAAAAGGCGCAGAGGAAAATAGAAGAGGAGAAAGAGGAGGAGGAGGAGGCGCAGAAGAAGATAAAAGATGGGAGAAAAAGCAGAGGAATATAGAAGATGAGAAAGAGGAGGAGAAAGAAGGAAGAAGGCGCAGAGGAAGATAGAAGAGGAAGAGAAGGAGGCGCAGAGGAAGATAGAAGAGGAAGAGGAGGAGGCGCAGAGGAAGATAGAAGAGGAGGAGGAGGAGGCGCAGAGGAAGATAGAAGAGGAAGAGGAGGAGGCGCAGAGGAAGATAGAAGAGGAGAAAGAGGAGGAGGCGTAGAGGAAGATAGAAGAGGAAGAGGAGGAGGCGCAGAGGAAGATGAGAAAGAGGAGGAGAAAGAAGGGAGAAGGCGCAGAGGAAGATAAAAGAGAAAAGAGGGGAGAAGGCGCAGAAGAAGATAGAAGAGGAAGAGGAGGAGGTGCAGAGGAAGATAGAAGAGGAAGAGGAAAAGGAGAAGGCGCAGAGGAAGATAGAAGAGGAGGAGAAAGAAGGGAGAAGGCGCAGAGGAAGATAGAAGAGGAAGAGGAGGAGGCGCAGAGGAAGATAGAAGAGGAGAAAGAGGAGGAGGAGGAGGCGCAGAGGAAGATAGAAGAAGAGAAAGAGGAAGAGGAGGAGGAGGAGAAGAAAAGAATGGGCTGATAACGATGGTCCAAGCTTTACCCCCTCTATCCAAGTGGTGTCGGTATTACAATAAAAACTAGGGGATGTGTGTGTGTGTGCGTTCACCCTGGTCCTCTCCTTGCCTTCTCACACCACCCCAAGCATAGCCAGCCCCCTTCCCTTTCTCTCACTCACTCGCTCCCCTACACACACACACACCCTCCCACCTACCCCACCCCCCACCCCTTTTCCTTCCATACATACCCCTCTCTTCTTTCCATGCCAGTTCTTAGTGTACCCTTGCCTTGAGTTCTTATGCCATCCCAAGCAAAGATCCCTTACCTTTTTCTCTCTAACTCTCTCCCTCCCTCCCTCTACCCCTCTGTCTCTCTCTCTCTCTCTCTCTCTCTCTCTCTCTCTCTCTCTCTCTCTCTCTCTCTCTCTCTCTCTCTCACTTTATCGCTTGGTCACGTAGACATCCACCAATTCTCTTCTCTTTCCGTCCCTTCCATACCTGACTTCATTACATCATTGCACTGATATTAGAAGAAATCAGACAAGCACAATACCTTTTTTCATCTCCCTTTCCTCTTCCTTCTCCTTACATACCATTCCTTATTTAACACCCATTACCATCACATGACAAACCAAGCAAAGCCCTCTTCTTCCCCCTTTCTTCCCCCCCCCCTCCCCTCTCGTTGAACTGATCCTCCCTTTCTCAATCTTTCCTTCCATCCCAACCCTCTCTCTCCCTGTCCTCTCTTTGTCTTCTCAAAACACCCCAAGCATACCCTTCCTTTCCTTTTCTCTCTCTCTATCGTTCCACTACACTCATGCACCCACTTCCCTCCCCTCTCCCTTCCCTTCCCTACCACCCCTCTCACTGGCCACTACCTCTCTTTTCTCTTTCACCATTCTCACACCTCACTTTGCCTGGACCCTTCTTGCTTCCTCTAAAGCAACCATATGTCACATCTGCCCAACAAAAGATTTCCAATACTCACATTAGCACTTTGCCGCTTTTTTTTATGCAGAAGGGATCGATGGGTAAGGCAACTATAAGTGAAGTGATTATACATTAGACTTCAAATATATACGGAAATACCGTTTACTTGGTCTGCTTAGGGTTGGTACTGAAAGATTGAAAGTATTTATACATCCACAAGCAATGAATTTCCTTCAACTTGATAATTGTTTGTTCCCTTTCCAACCGATAGATTTAATAGCCCAAATTTTAACTCAGAATGTTTTTTGTGTCTTCCGTGACGTCAACATGTAGAACTTCGGAAATCATATCGCTTTTGTAACTACTATGATGTTACACTGTCAAAATATAACCTACCATCAATAGTCTGTTTATGGTATCCAGATTAACTTAGCGTAACAATAAAGCTTCTGGTAAAATAATCTTGTTTTCATCTACACTGACTTCAGATTCAAAAGCACCCAAAATCATTTTACTTGTACCTACACTGACTTCAGAATATAAAGTTTACGATAAAATTTTGGTTTCACATCTATACACTGACTTCAGATTCAAAAGCATCTAACATAATTTTACCTGTACCTACACTGACTTCAGAATATAAAGTTTACGATATCATTTTGGTTGTCACATCTACACTGACTTGAAAATGCAGAGTCGTGTGTTTCATCCCTGCTCTCTACAGCCAGTGTGCCCGGGACGTAATATACAACATAATATCTTGAGAGCTCTTGGCAAACTTTATTTCGTGTGTTTGTGATGTTGCCAACTCACAGAGGTCCGACGGCAGGTGTGTGTGTGTGTGTGTGTGTGTGTGTGTGTGTGTGTGTGTGTGTGTGTGTGTGTGTGTGTGTGTGTGAAAAGGATATATTATGTACTATATGCTGTACAATTATACTCATATTTCCCTTTTTAATTTGTTGGAATAATTCGAAGTTTTTCATTCGTTATGTGATATACAAAATACTCATATAAAAAATAATTAGTAGTACGGGAACACATGAAGAGTGAGTTTGTGTATGTGATTGTACGTCTTTGCATATATAATTAGCGGCTGCGGTGGACGTGTGTGTGTGTGTGTGTGTGTGTGTGTGTGTGTGTGTGTGTGTGTGTGTGTGTGTGTAAAACGTGTGTGTGTGCGTGTGTGTTATGGGTGTGTGTATTTATGTCTGTAAAACGTGTGTGTGTGTGTGTTATGGATTTGTGTATGTATGTCTGTAAAACGTGTGTGTGTGTGCGTATGTGTGTTATGGGTGTGTATATGTATGTCTGTAAAACGTGTGTGTGTTACGGGTGTGTGGATGTATGTCTGTAAAGTGTGTGTGTGTGTGTGTGTGTGTGTGTGTGTGTGTGTGTGTGTGTGTGTGTGTAAAACGTGTGTGTGTTACGGGTGTGTGGATGTATGTCTGTAAACCGTGTGTGTGTGTCTGTGTGTGTGTATTTGTAAGTGTGTGTGTGTGTGTGTGTGTGAATGTGTGTCTGTAAGTATGTGTGTGTATGTGTGTGTGTGTGTAAGTGTGTGTGTGTGTGTGTGTGTGTGTGTGTGTGTACCTTCTCCATGTTAATGCCAAGCGACAACGTCTCTCTTGTTTGATGATAATGTAATTTGTCGGGACTTGAGTGTGCGTCACCCCAACCAGGCCAGACCCAGCCAGGCTCTGTGGTAGGCAATGAAAAACTCACCTACCTCACAAAAAAACAACAACAACCAAAGAACAGGTTTACCTAATAACATAAAAATAGAACAAACCTATCTAATAACATAACAACAGAACAACAAACCTACCTAATAAAATAACAGGTCTACCTAATAACACAACAACAGAACAACAAACCTACCTAATAAAATAACAAGTCTACCTAATAACATAACAATAGAACAACAAACCTACCTAATAAAATAACAGGTCTACCTAATAACATAACAATAGAACAACAAACCTACCTAATAAAATAACAGGTCTACCTAATAACATAACAATAGAACAACACACCTACCTAATAAAATAACAGGTTTACCTAATAACATAACAATAGAACAACAAACCTACCTAATAAAATAACAGGTCTACCTTCTGACATAAAAATAGAACAATAGGTCTAATAACATAACAACAACAGACCTACCTAATAAGATAACAACAGAACAACAAACCTACCTAATAAAATAACAACAGAACAGACCTACCTAAATAAAAAATAAAAACAAAACAAAACAACAGGGTCTACATAATAAAATAACTAGAGAACAACAGACCTACCTTACATCTTGTTAGGTACACCTACGTAACAAAATAACAACAAAACACCAGATTAACCTAACAAAGTAACAACTGAACCACAGAACTACCGAACAAAATAACAACATAACAACAGAACAACCAAGCAAATTAACAAATGAACAATAGACCAATCGAATAAAATAACAACATAGTAGCTGACCAACCAAACACCTTAGTAACATCTTACGAAAAGCTTTTATAATGATCAACTCAACACTTTCTCTTATTCTATTGATAAAGCCAATATATTATTTTCGTGGCAGAAAGACTTACTACATAATATTATACCTACGATTTAGATGTTATAATCTCCCTCGATTTGGCTTTTTCTTATATTAAATATGTTGATTTAAGCCAGAGGATTTTATATATACAGCAACAGAAGAAACCTTGTTTGAAAACAGGCAAAGATAAGCACATGTTCACCCCTCAAGCGTCACTCATTCAGTTGCATTCAAAAGCTGGGACGAAAATTGTAGTCTCTTTCACTTCACTAGTTAGAGCAAATATCAAATTACCAATTTTAACCAAAAGGTTCAACAAATATAGAAAAATAAACGTAATAAGTGTACGTCAATATTAACAATACATTATGGTTCTACAAACAAGGTACAGGAGGGTAACAATCCATCACGTGTACACTTTGAGTAGACCCAAAGTAACAAGAATCATAACATGACTAAGTCAACACAATACTAGTTCCATGAGAAGGCAATAAGCGACCCCTCTCGACAAGCACGTGACTCCCTCGTGGCTGACAAGTGTGGCAGAAGCTTGACTTTGTACACACCTTGCTTGATATGAATGACCTGCTCAGGATCACCCTATGTTGGTAGACATGAGAGCTTCTTTCACAAGTCTTATAATGCTTCTTTCAGGTGCTCGTGTTCCTCACGCTCTCTTAGATTAAATTGAGACCCTCGATCATCCGGTCATACAACTGAAAGCTGAGGGTTGTGAATGCCTTGTATTGTGCTTGCGAGGGTCGTGCTTGTGGGAGTCCCCCTTTGCTTGCGGTGTCTGAGCATACCCGCCACACGCCTTGAGCCCCGCCGCCCGCCTTCCCTAACACTCTCCCCGCTACCTCACCCTTCACACACACCGCTAATCCTCCCCTCCCTCCACCTGGGGTCTGCTTGGCTATATCTGAAGGCAACAGCTGAGACAAAACTCATGATGAATGCTGACAATATTAGATCATAACATTAGGTCATTTTAGACAATGTAACATTTTCAGTACTTCATTACATATAACGTACAATAATATTATTGGTATATCTTAATATTATAGTATTCTCTCGTGTCAAAAATATATATTTTGCAAAAAAAAAAAATTCTAACAATTCTATAAGTTATGTTGAATTTAGGACCATCGCTAAATCCATTGGCGATATCTGTGCATGATAAAATAATTGAGATACTGTAATCTACGAGGTTACAGAGTAAAGATACATTCATATATATGTACTGGAACTTAATGAATAAGGAAGTACTTTATTTTCCACCTAATTAATCATCCATGGCTGAAAAATCAATTGCGATTTTTCCTCAAAAAAGGATTATTCTCACCTTGAGCAATGCCACAACGCTTTATTCATTAGTATGAAGCCGTCATTGAATGACACGCAATGTTTGATTCTATATAATTTTGTTCTAAATATTTATTTTGTCCCTACCGTAAAAAATATATGCACATTATTTTACATATTTCTGTTTGTTGTTTTTAACTACTCCAGAGTACCTAACACATAGATAAATAATTTAAAATGGAGTAAGGACATGCTTCCTTAATATTGCTATATTACAATATAATAATGCTTGCATTACTGTAGTCTAAATATGAAAAAGATCATTTTTACTCAAAACAGAATAAGACAAGTTACAAGCGTTGAATTTTACGATTATCCTTATGTGTAATATCTAAATTATATATGTAGTGTGTGTGTGTGTGTGTGTGTGTGTGTGTGTGTGTGTGTGTGTGTGTGTGTGTGTGTGTGTGTGTGTGTGTGTAAGGACTGACAAAAGTGCAATTTTCTCATGAAGAGAGAGAGAGAGAGAGAGAGAGAGAGAGAGAGAGAGAGAGAGAGAGAGAGAGAGCAACATTACAGTGGTGTGTCGTGTGCTGTGTATGACCCTCGCTTGGCCTTGCGTGCCTTGCCTCGTCGTCTCCTAATGTCCGCCAAATACGCCCAACACATAATTAATTCCATACCAAGTTTTCAGCCTGACATTTTTCCTGATGCATAAAGGGGAAGTCAAGCCAATAACCTGCACTTGGATGTCGAATTTGTGATGATCCGCATTAAAAATTGTAATTGGTCAAGTTTCATGAAGATCGTAATGAGAATCAATTTACTTGCGGGTCCCAAAATCTTATCATGAAAACTTTCTGCCTTCATCACCGTAATCATATGAATGGAATTACATGCTTTCCGCGGGCATTTAATGTATCATTATTTAATTATAGTCTTACTATATCAAGCAACGAGAAAGTATCCTTAAGAAAAAGCATGATTTAAATTTCTATACAAAATTTTATCAATAGTCATTATCATTTTTATCAATATTATTATCTTATCTATAATCATCGACATTACTATTATTATTATTATTGTTATTATTATTATTATTGTTATTATTATTATTATAGTATTATTATTATTATTATTATTATTATTATTATTATTATTATTATTATTATTATTATTATTATTATTATTATTATTGTTGTTGTTGTTTTTATCATCATTATAATGATAATAATTATTTTTAATAATATTTCTGATCTCATTATCATTAGTTTTGACAATTTCATCCCTCTCATCAAACAACGTGTAACACAAACAATAATAATAATAAATTTCATACACAATACCACAACTTTATTTTATTATGCGAACTGACCTTCTAAATTAGTCAACTTGTGTTGTCGTAGAAAAATGCTCCAAATATCAAATGCATAAACATGGCGTAATTAATCATACTATTTAGTGCACATAAACCAAAGATAATATAATTTTCGCTAAGTAAATGCAGTAATAATTTAATTTTTCATTACATTTCTATATATATATATATATATATATATATATATATATATATATATATATATATATATATATATATATATATATATATATATATATATATATATATATTTATATATATATATATATATATACATGTAATGAATTACACAATAAACCCATTTTTACGTCAATAAACCTGTAATCACTTCTAATTCTTAAATGTCCAATAATTATTAATATGATCTGGGACACATAATAAGCAGACCATGATATCATTTTTGTCTAGAACTGAGAGCAGACTCCGACGGCAAGCCATTTCCACCTCGCCTGCATGTGGCTCTCCCTTCACTCCTTTCACACCGGATTTACTCTGTGACAACTCCATAACGCGATATGACTCTAGTCCGGGTGTCACAACAGTTGTATTTATCTTACTTAGATTTTTTTTTTTTTTTTAACTTGTATAATTATGAACTGTTGTTACTTCTCTTTCTTCTTCTTCATCATTTTATATATATATATTTTTTTTTTTCTGGAAACCTATATTTGAACTAATTAAACTTATATTTGAACAGTGGTATTCCTCGTAATATATTTTTTAACTTATTTGGAACTTTTATATTCTTCTCCTTCATTTTTTTTAAACTTTTTTAAACTGTTGTATTTCTCTTCCTTCGCCCTTTTTTCGTGGAACTTTTTATTCGAACTTCATACTTGGATACTGCCCATTTTTCTTCCGATAACTATTTACCCTAAGATCAAACTTTAAATGACTAATTAATAGAAGTTGTCGAAATGCATATTATTTTGTTAAGAAATGTTTATGTACAGTATATCCAGCGTAGAGATGAACAATGGTAAATATATGAAGCCTTGGCATATATATATATATATATATATATATATATATATATATATATATATATATATATATATATATATATATATATATATATATATATATATATATATATATATATATAAATAAAATAATCTTGGTTTCCGCATATTCATCTATTTCACTCTACCCGGATAACAATATAAATCAATGCGTCGCAATTATTAATACTTATCTTTAATATTTTTTGCGATGAATATTACCAAGGATCATAATTTTTTAGCATTACCAGCCATCTGCATAAGACTAATATTAGGGTTTCACACATTCATTAATTCACAGTCTTAATGAATGAATACACTAACTAAGGTGACGACTCGGCGTTAAAAAAAAAAAAAAAAAAAAAAAAAAAAAGTATATTATTCCCTTAAAAAAATCTGTGAAACTTGAATGTAAGTGGATAATCTGGTGTCGGGGAATAGGAGGGCACCTGATTCCTCCAAACGATGCAACAAAACTAGTACCCTACTCGTATAATGAGGTACTTGTACGTTTCCCGGTATAGTTGGAGGAATCAGCGGCTCTTCATTTCGTTCAACTTATATTAATAATATTGGGCATAACACGAGCGAGGCCTATTATGCGTTATATGGCAGGCTTAGGTCACATTATCGCTTTACATTACCCTGCTCCCAATTTTTTCAACTCATTTTAATATTCATTTTTTTATCCTCATTAGCCAAACAACCCGAGCTGTGGATTATGCGGCATTTTTGCAATGGAAATTTCGCTTAAGTAGGTCAGTTTTGTGATGCTTGTTCATTGAGGTGGGTGATGTGGTGTTTAAACAAGTGCTTTGGTGTTGTTTATGTTGAAATGATGTTAAGTATTCTTTTGTCTATGTTTGACTAAATTATCAACAGTGTTTGTTATACCATTATATTTTTAAGAACTAATTCGCCTGCACATCTTTCTCTACATCACTTCACCCACACATTGAAATGATGTTAAATATTCTTTTGTCTATGTTTTGCGAAATTATCAATAGCGTTTGTTATACTATTATATTTTTAAGAACTAATTCGCCAGCATATCTTTCTCTACATCATTTCGATCTTAAACAATAATTTTTGATGGCTCTTTTTCACCAGTGTACCACCATAATAATCCCCTAATAATCCCATAATAATCCCCTTTTTATCACCAACACTAAGACAATGTTTAAATATACTAGTATCATGTCATGTAGTATCGCTAAATTAATTACAAACTTCTGCATCATTATTACAACTTCGATCATCATTAGAGTTAAGGGGATGTTACAATGTTGGTAAATCTGGAGTAACTGATTCCTCCAAAGTATTCCAAGTAGTAAGTCACCATCACCTTTGTTAATCTGGAGCAACTGATACCTCCAAAGTATTTCAAGCAGTAAACCACCACCACCTTTGTTAATCTGGAGTAACTGATTCCTCCAAAGTATTCCAAGTAGTAAGTCACCATCACCTTTGTTAATCTGGGGTAACTGATTCCTCCAAAGTATTCCAAGCAGTAAGCCACCATCACCTTTGTTAATCTGGAGTAACTGATTCCTCCAAGTATTCCAAGCAAAAAGTCACCATCACCTTTGTCAATTTATTTGTTTCCTGGCATACTTTGGAGGATTCAAGGCGTTCAAATAAACCAAAAGTGATACTATTACCTCTTTAATGTTTAACAAGAACATTACTATCACATGCAGTCAGTAGTAAATCGTGGGACTATTTACCGTAGAGTTTTATCACCTAATGTAACCGCCAATCTTTTACATAATCAGACGAGGAAAATAATGCAAGTATATAATACCTCAGTTTGTTTGTGTTAGTATAATAGTATTTTGTGAACTGATATTGTGTTGGCAATATGATAGTGTAAGTTATGTGACGAGAAATGCATCCTCTGGGCAGTTGATAAAGTTTCATCGTGCATGTACTCCTCTGCGTGTGTTCTTTCTTGTATATAAAATTATTAGTTTTTTGCTTCTCTCTACATCTAGAATTCCCAGTAACCAAGTTATATAAATATGTACACACAAACAAATGTGTACTTACTTAACATCAACGGAAAATGATAATTCTGATATGTAACTTCTAATAGAGTAATATATTTTGGGATCGTTACTTAACTTACTCTATCAAGAAAATATACTCGATATTAGTTATAGATTATAATATGTAGCTGGACAAATAACTTCAAAATAAAACTCCATTCCAAGATGTACACTCGCAATCCAAAATTTGTATCCGGGTCTTGTTGAAGTTTCGAATCATTTGGCATATAGTAAACCAATTACAACGCTTATTCTGTTTTATAATTGCTTGAGCTCACTTAATACTTAATAAGGCTATTTGAAGCAAGCCTGGATACATATTTTGGATTGCGAGTGTACCCTGTGTGATATACTCATCAACGGGTCGCATACAAATATTACTCTTCCTTTTGAGGGTATTCGGCAAGAAGCATAACGATGGGAGAAAAGGGAATAGGAAAAAGGAATAGAAGCTAAATATTAAAAGAGGAAGAAAAAGAATGAAAATAGTAGACGGAAGTGGTAGGAGGAAGGAATAAGGAATAGAAATGGGAGTGAGAAAAGAGAAGAAACAAATGATAATTGTCAGCGTGTAAAGACTGGAGATCAGTACAGAGAAAAGTGGGATGAGAAGGAAGAAAATGACAAAAGAAAGGAAAGGATGTGAGGAAGCAGAGACCAGAAAAAGAGGAATGAGAAAGAAAACAAAATATAGAGAGGAGATCAGCAAGGAATGTAGGAGGGGAAGAGGAGTGACAAGAAGTGAGTCAGGAAGGAATGGAGGAGAGGGGGGAGGAAAGAAAAGAGAGAGAAGAATTAGGGGGAATAAGGGGTGGAAGGGGATCAGGAAGGAAAGGAGGTAGAGGTAAGGGGGAGAGAGAGACAGACAGACAGGCAGGCAGGCAGGCAGGCAGGAAGGGGAGTAAGATGTATGGCAGGGAAGCACAGCTGAATGAAGGGCAGGAACAAGAGAGTGAGGGACGGGTGGGAAAGAGAGGCAAGGAAGGTTACTGTGAAGGCAAGCAGGAAGGGTTGGTTGCCTTGAAGGGGACGGGGGGCTGTTGCTTCTGGTAATAGTGGTGGTGGTGTTTGGAAGAAAAGGAGAGAGGGGAAAAAACTGGAAGCTGTGCAAGAAGGGAAGCTTGAAGGAGAGATTGGTGGAAAGCAGAAGCCAGTCAGGAAGGGTTCGGAAGTAGGAAGGGTAGCAGGAAATGAGGAAGAAAGGACAAAAAAATATGAAACAAACAGAAACACATCAGGAGGAATGGCAGAGAGGAGGAGCGCTTGATGAATAGAGGAGGAAAAGCAGGAATGAAAGCAGGTTGGTCTGCAGAGAGGAAGGTTAGGATAAAAAAAAAACAGGAAGGAATACAGAGAGGAACACATGAAGGGAAGGAGTGAAGAGAGATTTGAACAACCATACATTTTTATCACTGAATGGTCTCAGTCTTCTATACGATATTAAATTTCAACCACGTTCATCTTTATTTCTTACAACAATCACAAGAAATCTTAGTTATTGCTCAAGTAACAAGTGATTAATTTGTCTAAGTACGTTGAATTGGTTCGATTTCGATAATAAGATAAAATAAAATAAAATATATTATTTATACATAGAAGGGTATAGGTATCTTACATATCAAATCCTGTCCTATATAAACACGGCTGCTTCAGCCTTCATAACTTCAATAGTTTTAAGAATACTTCTTCCTATATATAGCTTCACACTGAACATTCATGTGTCTGGTCACATTTTACAGACAACAATTGTATGGTCAGGTGTCTTGTGGTTAATGTTGTGCAAATACGAGTTTGATTATTATTACATTTTGAGATATACATTCACATCGTACAGTACATACATACCAATATGAATTAATGTAACCTCGTCATTGTTACTTTAGCCAAGATTCCATTTAATACAGATTTTGTAGGAAAAACTGACAAAGCCATCTAATTTTATAATAACTTTGCGCTACGTATAACTAAACAAATAGTTCAACAAAATTTGATCAGTGATAAATTTTGATAAAATGGTTGATGTTTGATTAAGTGATAATGTTAAGCGATATGATAAATTATATTTTGGACTGTAAAGGTATGTATAAAACTATTAATGACAGCAAATAACACCTTCACTAACATCAGGAACAGCAAAACATAGAGTGTGAATGTAGGAGTGGATGTGTTGCATGTGGTTGTCATTGATATTGAAAGACAAAATCCCTTTCCTATGTTGGAATGCAAAAATTGACAACAATAGAGTTAACCTGCAAAGGGATATGGGTCAGGTTGAAGAGTAAGCTTGTCAGAAAAATATTAGTGACGATGGACATTTTTTAATATTCCCACGCTTGAAAAACAGAAGGAAAAAGCAAGCTACGATATTTAGTGATTTGTGTTTTTTTTTGTTCTTGTTAGTGGCGGCGGGCGGCCAGCCATGTTGTCGGTGTGTCAGCGCCGCTCTTTTTAACCTACTTTTTAAAGGGGAAGAGCATTTAATGTTCTAAATATAGCCTCTTTTTTCCCCGAGACCATAAATAAATATAGCGGGGGTTGAAAGCACTCATAAAACACGCTCACCTTTACGCCGCATTCCACCTGCCTTCATTACAAACCCTCTAATTTTCATTCATTATCAGAAATAACTAGTGGCTCATGATTCACAAATGAGTAAGCATGTAGTGCGAAAACGAATGCACTGGTTAACAGAAAAAAAAAAAATATGGAAATGAGTAAGTATTATTATGAAATGCTCGCTTTCATTAATTAACAGGGAGGGTAGGGGAGCTGTGGCTGGGGGGTAGGGATGGGAGGGGATGCCGCCCCCCCTCCCCCTCTCCCAGTAATCTTTTTATATTGGTCAGTGGGTGAGCGGAAAAATAGTCTGCACTGTATTTGTTCTGTTTTTACCGTGAGTGTCAATACTGGTGGTGTTTCCCAGTGACGTCACTAACACGTGGTGCTCTGCCAGACTTTGTTTTGGTGTGTGTGTGTGTGTGTGTGTGTGTGTGTGTGTGTGTGTGTGTGTGTGTGTGTACATAAGTGAGTGCGTACGTACTGACATTTGAGATTGGGTATATGTGTGTGTGTGTGTGTGTGTGTGTGTGTGTGTGTGTGTGTGTGTGTGTGTGTGTGTGTACATAAGTGAGTGCGTACATACCGACATTAGAGATTGGGTATACATATATGTGTGTGTGTGTGTGTGTGTGTGTGTACATAAGTGAGTGCGTACGTACTGACATTAGAGATTGGGTATATATATATGTGTGTGTGTGTGTGTGTGTGTGTGTGTGTGTGTACATAAGTGAGTGCGTTCGTACTGACATTTGAGATTGGGTATATGTGTGTGTGTGTGTGTGTGTGTGTGTGTGTGTGTGTGTGTGTGTGTGTGTGTGTGTGTGTGTGTACGTAAGTGAGTGCGTACATACCGACATTTGAGATTGGGTATACATATGTGTGTGTGTGTGTGTGTGTGTGTGTGTGTGTGTGTGTGTGTGTACATAAGTGAGTGCGTACGTACTGACATTAGAGATTGGGTATATATGTATGT
>JAWQEG010003458.1:0-27500 GCA_033782935.1 Petrolisthes cinctipes | reverse complement strand
CGTATGCACGTGTGGCCGGCTGCGTGTGAGAAGTTGCCTGTGTGTGCATGCCCCGTCCGTGGGAGAGTTTGCTCACCTATAAAAAATACCCAGTTGCCATCCATCTGCTACTACCACCACTACCACCACCACCACGCTATACCCTTATCTCGCGCTTGGACTCACAACATCTCATCAACGCTTTTCTTTCCTCATATTATAACATATCTATATTCCCCCATACAAGTTGATATATATTTCACTCACTATAAAAGCATTGTTTATTACGGTGTTCCAATCCCCATTCCTAGTACACTGAGATTCTGGCTGTGAACTTCCGAACTCTAATGACGAGTGTCGTGATTGGGTTGTAGTTTATCCAAGTTTCTTTACAAAATCCATCATTATGTTAGCTAGAATATATTACCGTCCATAAACATTATTGGAGAAGATTGTATTTTGTTCTCACCTTTCCTAAATAAAGAAAACATACAATGATGTTCATATCCAAGCTCGTTTTACTCTACTTACTGAATATTAGCAAGTCGTCTTCTATAATATTTGTTACTTTAGCCTGCATTCCAATTGATCAGGAGTACAGACAGCCCTAGGATATGCCCACAGCAGCAGCAGCAGCAGCAGTAGTTGTAGTAGGATTTATTGGATGAGCGCGGTGGTCCCTTGCCATAACATTCAGGGTGGGCGTTTTTCCTGCCTTCCGTACGTACCGGTTCATCTTCTCAATAAAACTTATGTTGGGAAATATTCTGCTTGATCAGCCCCCCTGACCCGTGCCCCTCCGCTTGGCTCCCTCTTTCCCTGTTTTTCTCGCCAGTTCCCAGACCGCGTCCCCTCTGGCCGGCCCTCCCCTCCTCGCCTCACAAAAGATCTACCTGTTCCCAAAACCCGTCGCTGACCATTCTGCCTTTGCCTCGCCGCTATTAAGATCTCTGCTTGCATTACCTCCCTTATTCTTGTGAGGCTACTCGCTACCTCCTCCGTCACCCGCTGTCTGAGGGGTTGAACACCTCACTGTATACGCTCCATTTACATTTCAGCTGAGCTTGCCCAGGCGTTTTTGCTTTCCCGATCCAGGTTTGTCGCCAACGTCTGGCGTCGAAAGCAGGACATCTGACCGTGGCTGAATCTGATGCATTACCCTCTGCCTCCAGCCTTGTGCACTGAGGACCTTAGTGTCGTGTACACAGAAAAAACCTTACACAAGCATCCGTTAGAGTCGCAAGCTGCCTCCTGCCTTCACAGAGTCCTGAGGTTGGAAGGGTCGTGTGTCAGCACTAGGGGCGGATATACGCTACAGGCACAAAACATATATTTTTATGCGTAATCTTAGCTGCGTTAATAAAGCAAACTTTCACATACTTAGTCATAAACTCAGTTATATACATTTACGAACACATTATAATTTCGAAATTTGTGACGTGTTAAAACAATAAATAAAACACAGAATTGGATAATTGTGGACATAAAGTCACTGATACGAGTAAAGAAGCTTAGTAAACAAACAATCTTACTCAGGTAAAGAAAAAAAAAACTAACATAACCGATTACTTTTTCACCTAAATTCTAAGGAACATCAACAAAAGTATATGCTTATGCATCTTATATTTTCCAGAGATTAACCGAGAATTAAATGTGAGGGGAGGTGGCCAGGATAACATGGAAGGGAGGCAGGAGTTTAAGCGGAGGTCGCCCATCTTGTCGTGGCCACAGCAGCAGCAGCAGCAGCGTCCAGTCTAGTGCAGCATACACACATACACCTACACATACACACACACACGCACACACACGCCCGCTCGCCGCCTGGGTCACCGCCACGCCTCCCCCACATTTCCCCCCCACCTCCGTCCAGCCTACCCGCCCTCACACACACACACACACACACACACACCCACAACGCCGCGCTCCACTCCACTTCTTCCGTCCGTTCGTTGGTCCGCCACTCCATGAAACATCCATCCTACCCTCCCTACCGCTACTCCACTTCAGGCTACTCCATATCACACTTCAACCACTACTTCTTCACCCCTTCACGTCCCCAGCTCACAATCCAGCACCTGTTCTATTCTCTTCCTCACACCACAACCATTCCATCTGCATCTTTCCATTTATACCTATACACTCATTCCTTCCTCTCCTGACAACACACTTTTCCACATATTATACAATATTAAATGATGATGAAATTTATAATGACTATTTTGATGATGATGAAAATGATGATGATGATGATGATAATAATGACAATAATAGTAATATTGATACGACTATTAAAGCCAATACTTGTACTACTACTAAAAAGAAGTATCGTTACTACTACTACTACTACTATTACTAGTACTAGTACTACTACTAATAATAATAATATAATAATAATAAATGTAATATTAAGCAGCAATACCATTTTTAGTCTTTTCGATTCATGACTTCCTGAATCATAACAAGAATTTTTATCAGAAGTTATAATGATATGTAAGTGATCCCTTCAAACTTTTAGGTAAGATAATATACAGATGCGTCAGCTGCTACGAGAATCATTCCATCCGCGATGCCTGGACACTCGCCTTACAATTTAATAGAATTTCTCTTGAAGAAAATATGAATACCTGTGCATGTAATTATATCGAGGCGTCAGCAACAGTAATTGCACATTACAATATTGAGTTTCACCGCCTTCTTGTTGAAATATTTTCTTAAAGATCATCGCTATTAACTAACAAGATATTACTCAATAGTAAGCAATATTCTTTTGATTTTGGTGTAAATTACTAATATTAATATAAACAGTTACTACAACAATAAAATATTTTATATAAGAAATAGCATTAACTAATTATCTGTTCCTTTGTAATTCCACAATACCAAAGGCAAAGAAAAAAAAGAAAACGATGCTACTTGATGTAAAAGAATACATATATGATATTTAAGATTACCACTCCTAGGGTTTCAAAACAATCATATTGAATAATAACTATAAAGATTTGAGTATGATGAATAATATATTAATACAAAATCATATATAAAGACAATCTCTCTTGAAAACAGATGCAAATTACAGAAACAAAGATACCTCCAGCTGAATACATAACGCAACTGTATTACACAACATTAGCAACTTTTCACCTTTAAAAATTAATTCATGCTTGTGTATCCGATATTTGCAATCACAGTTTTTGTACGTGATATAATTACGAAAATGCAAAAACAGTCTTGTGTATTTAAGTTTAACTGTCAATTTGTTTTATTTTTTCCCAAAGTGCTACTTGATCGATAATTACCTAATCAGTGTACTTTCATGTTCAATATTATTTTCTTTCATGTTTAATATTATTTTCTTTCATGTTTAATATTATTTTCTTTCATGTTTAATATTATTCTCTTTCATGTTTAATATTATTTTCTTTCATGTTTAATATTATTCTCTTTCATGTTTAATATTATTCTCTTTCATGTTCAATATCATTTTGGATTCAGGTGTGTAAATCAAGATGGGGATTTAAGAATACATGCATCTGTGTTTAGGGAGAAATTTTTGAGAGGTTAGAAAAATCAGATTGATAATATTCTACCACTGAAGTTGTCTGATAACACGAGCTGCCAACGGTGGAAATTGCACAGAAATATTAAACTGCAAACAAATACTCACTTTCTTTATGCTCATAAAAAAAATTAGACAAAAACTTTTCAAAACACGCACAATATTTTTACATAGCAATATTACAATATGAACATAATTCTTAGTGACCATGATATCTGACTTCAGTCTTCTTATTATCAACATATTGTGTATATTCAATGATACTGTAGAGTTTTTGTGTGGTGTGTCTTAGTATTTCATCCATAAATGACTACTCCTTCGTATGTAAGAATAAATGACGTAATCAGATATTCTTACCGAAGGTGAAAGATATTACATATAGTATTTCTCTTGGCTTTGTCACACATAGAACCGTTAATATAATTTGCTATTTCGGGTCGATGTTGTGTAACTCAAAATAAAATGTCTTTCTTACATAAACTTTTACACTTCAAATCTCTCTCTCTCTCTCTCTCTCTCTCTCTCTCTCTCTCTCTCTCTCTCTCTCTCTCTCTCTCTCTCTCTCTCTCTCTCTCTCCTAGGCTGTGTTGCTTGAAGCCCCTATATACTGTGGTGGGGTAGTGACGGTGGACTAGGGGTCTGACGGCGCCTCTACGCTTCCTGATGAAGTGCTACTGTTAAGTTTGCCTGTGCTATTGTACCGGGTGAGACTGACTAAATGATACGTGTTTAATTAGTGTGGACCAGGGTAGCAGCAGAAAAATCTGAGGGTGGGGGTGGGAGGGGTGCAAGTGGTAGTTAAGTTCATCCTTTTTTTTTCTCTCTCTCCTCCTTCTTTTTACTGCTTTATAGCCCGGGTGAGTCTACCCCTTAATAATGGCCTTAAAATACTACAAGAAAAGAGAGAGAAAAGAGAGACAGAGAGAGAGAGAGATGGAAGGAGAAACAGAGAATAGAGACAAAGACGGAGAGGAAGAGAAGGAAAGGACGAAATGAGAAATAAATGGAGAGTCAGAGAAAGACAGAGAGAGAGAGAACAACAACTACAAGTTGGGGTGAATTAATATAATGAGATACACGAGTCAACAACTTAAGCTGACAGAGATGTACTTACTTAGGGTTAGTCTGGGTTGGGTCAGGTTCCCTTACTTTCCACTATCTGGTCTGGGCTAAGTTGAACTAGGAATGTTTAGGGTAGACTAGAACATTATAGGGATGTTAGGTAGACTAGAACATTATAGGGATGTGATGAAAAAGTTAAACTAAAATTAGACGGAGCTTGGGGAAGGCAAACAAGTTAAAATTCTACTGGGTATAAGTGAGTTAGTTTCCTTGTGGTTTGGATTACATTGAGAGTGTTGGACTTTACTGTAGGGTAACGTGGTAATGGTTTGGATAGGTTGAGATACGTTGCTGAACTAACTTGGGTCGTCATCTATCCACATTAAACTGGAGAATCGAATTAGATTATGAATTACAAAGGAGTCTGATAACTTTAAAAGTATGTGATAGGTGATTGAAATACCCAGTATTCAGACAGTATTACTCTTCCTGTAGTTCAATCAGCTATATGAACATAGGAGTTTATTTATATTATATGATTACATTGTTCAGCTAGAATAGGATGCATACATTTTTCCCAAATCGAAAGGAATTCAATAATTAATCACTACAGAATGTTCAGCTGTACGTTACACTGTATTATGCTACTCTGTATAGACAACACAGTCTCCTATTGCTTATGAAAACATTTACCCCCAACATATTGGTTGCATTACTGTGTTCTGTATTATTCAATAAAGTATCCTCCATTTTTTAATAAATGCTTTGTTTCTCATGTATGTTTGCTGCAGATGCTTGGGGTATTTCATATATTTTTGAGCAGTATATTCTGTGGATTAATGATGCACACCTAGAATATGAACACCGTTTCTTTTACACATGAGATATGACCTTTACCTATGACGAACGAATAATTTTTGCTTCCAGTCAAGTTTCATATAATTTAGTGTTATATATTTTTCCAACGGAGCTACATAAGTAATTTCTAATGATTCTCCCGGATCTCTGAGACAACTCGAATATTTGCCTGGCATGTTTTATTTACGTGATGACAAATGACCACGGAAACAGAGGCATATACACTCTTCACGTGATGAAGGTTCTGAATAACCAGCCATCCACACCACCGTCTACGAATTATGCTATGAATTTACATGAGCATGCGTCCGTCCGCCTTCCATCCGGTCAGACCAAAAATCGCACCTGATAGCGGCCACTGCCTGAAATCATACTTGGTCACAGTGAGGAATATTTCGATGCCAGATACACAAATCCATTAAAACCTCACCAGGTTATTACGACCACCACTACCACCACCACTACTACCACCACCACCACTACCGATGACCAATACATACACACTCACAAACATGGTGGTGGCGAAGAGAAAGAAAAAATAATAACTACAACAACATAGAGTATATACATAGAGAAGTTTGACATGACTAACCAAAAAAAAATATATAGCTTCCCTTTCATAAGACTTGTGCCTGTAATTATGCTCACAAAGGTTCACTCAAGCCAGTCGTGGAAAATGATGAATATGAACACATGACTTTCTTTATGTAAACTCAATATCACACCAAAGATGACTTTTAGTTTAGGGCGTCAACAAATACGTCCAACTCGGTGTGTGTGTGTGTGTGTGTTGGTGTGTGTGTGTGTGTGTGTGTGTGTGTTGGTGTGTGTGTGTGTGTGTGTGTGTGTGTGTGTGTGTGTGTGTGTGTGTGTGTGTGTGTGTGTATATATATGTGTGTGTGTGTGTGTGTGTGAGTGTGTGTGTGTGTGTGTGTGTGTGTGTTATATATATTTTATTTCTCTCGTTATGGGTGTAGAAAGTGAGAAGCTTGTGGCATCGTCCATCAAGGTACTTCACTTAACTCTACCATCATGATCATTTTTGATGAGATTATAGTGCTGTGTGAAACCAATCTTGTTAACGGGCTGAACGTAACACCATCACCAAAATGGACACTGCCTAATACCATAAATATATACTTACACGGTATATTGTTTATACATTAAGTCCACACATAACATCATCATCAGCAGATGGAAAATAATTAATATCATAATAATAATATGCATACATTATAAGATGTTCCCTATGTTTATGTGTGAGCGCTGACTTTTCACAATAATTGTATCTATGCCCTTCATTATATAACATCTTATTAGAATATACAAAGCACACATTATACTGATATGTAGAGGAAATTAAGAGCAATTAAAGAACAAACTATATCTTACTAGACAGTTCCTTCTCAGAGAGAGAGAGAGAGAGAGAGAGAGAGAGAGAGAGAGAGAGAGAGAATGAAAGGGATAGCGTCCCATATGGTAAAGGAAATGAGAGAGAGAGAGAGAGAGAGAGAGAGAGAGAGAGAGAGAGAGAGAGAGAGAGAGAGAGAGAGAGAGAGAGAGAGAGAGATAGCGACCCATATGGTAAAGGAAATGAGAGAGAGAGAGAGAGAGAGAGAGAGAGAGAGAGAGAGAGAGAGACTGGAGTGAAATGTTAGGAGGCCATGAAGCCCTATACACTGAGAGGGACTGGGTGGGCAGAGCAGAGCAGAGCAGAGCGGGGGCTGAAGGAAGGTGTTGGTGAGGCTTCTACGACATGATGAGATGCCACCGCTCAAGGAAAAGCGAAATTCTAGTTAATGTGCCTGGGGACAGATCCTACATACACGTTGTTCTTCTTTATTATTACCCTTCACTATTTCCACACATTTATACAATTGAATATTCACCTTAAATTTGTTGGATGATCTAGCGCATTGTTATATCATTATTAATATTTTTGCATATGTGGATTACAAACTATTTCTTATATAAATATATAAAATCCTACGTTTTGTCAACATTGTAACAGAGATATTTACATACTTGAAGAACAAAATATTTCCCATGAATTATCTTGTACAGAAAGTAGCTAAGGAATACTATAATTTATCACGCCTCTGTATAGGATATTTATTTAACAGATTGTTTTCATAATTAAAAAAATATGTGACATCTTAGGCTACCAATTTGCATTTGTATTCAATGCAGTATGATAACTGTATATAATTTTGAAACATTTTCGAGATTTCGGTGTTCAATACTAAAATAATAATTACATAGCGCTGCTGTATGTTGATGGGTGTATTCATACATACCCACACATCCATTACAGTGTGGAATCATCATATAAATTAGTCTATATTTTCAAGATTTCTTATACCATCGCATAAAAGTATTAGCTGAAATATTTCGCACTCACGTATTCAAATATCCCTTATAGTTCCAAAGCAAACAAATCATTATTTTTATATTAATATTTATAGGGAAAGTAACTTGAGTAACCTGGTGTTGAGTTCACGTGTACTGCATATACAGTGTAACATGTCGCTTCGTATATCGTGAAGGGATTAAAACACTCACCATCCCACTGGCAAAACAACTCGTCGTTCTTCCTTGTGTTTAGTTCACCAGAGGAGTGAAAAACTAAGGAGTCTTTTTTTGATCAAAGATAGCATCCTGGCCGAACGTAAACAAGGAATGACGTGAAAACTAAGCACATTTAATAAACAAAATCACACAGATATGTATACAAATTCCACTCTTATCCATATACAGTATATTGCTTTTGAACTCAATCAAACGTATATAGAATGCTTGCATTCTCTCCCAGCTTTGTGTCTCTGGTCTATTTTTAATAATAATAATAATATGAGCTTCATCAAATGCCAAAACACTATATTTTCTAGTAATTTCAACTTTCCAGTCACAAGCAGAAGGGATCGAGAGTTTGAGAACCGATAATCAGCCAGTAGGCAAATAATACAGTAAGTAATAATTACTTATATATATAAAACTACTCGTATGGAGATAATACACTACTATGATGATTATGGCGACAACGACAACAACAACGGCTACAACAATAATAAAAATAATAATAATAATAATAATAATGATAATAATAATAACAATACCAATATCAATAACAATATTACCTTTTTTTAAATTACAATATTTCTAATAAGAGTAATACAAGTAATAGCAACAAAAAGTAAATAAGTAAAATATGTTTGTAAATATAGCCCTGGAGTGACGTGGGATAGAGGTAAGAAAATGAGTAGTAAGTAACGAGCTCTGATGAGAACTTTATTTCAGTCGTAAATTAGCCCCACAGTAAAGTGTTCACAGTTTCACCTGAGTTAAGTACTTGCGCATATTTACCCATAAACAGGAAACCAGCAACACATACACACATGTACACGCGTACACACACATACACCAGCATGCACACACACTTAAATATTCACTCGTCACCACACGTATGTATACATAGATATAACATACCTTCTCTTTGAAACACACAGTACTTACATATACACTCAATATCACACATATATTATATACTCATTATACATTTACACTCAAAATCACACATGCGCACGAACGTACACACACACACACACACACGCACGCACACAATCACATGTGATAAAACTTTAAAACTGTGCTCCAGTTTGAGCCTGGGGACAGGATATGAACCAACCACTTTTCTAGCCACAATCCTTTAATTGACCTGTTGAGGAGGATACCCTTCATTTTTCCCCTCGTGACACTCATCGGACCTGATAGCACAGAACCCTTCCTTCCTTTCCCTTCTCTTATCACTTGGTAATATATTCTGAGTGTATATTTTTTAATTTTGCCGTTTTTAAGTTGTATCCTTACTGTCTATTTGTTTATATAAGAGATAAAGGACAGGCCTACACTCATCACACATAAGTGATATTCTTACTTAGAATAATTATATGTGCACGTGAAGCTTGAATCAGTCTCTCAACTCAGACATGTTTATCACATTACGTTAATAATGACAAGGAATATGTAAACGAGGTAAATACAGCAGTATTATATTTGAATTTATATAATATTCATTGTTATTATTCAAACAGGTATATTGTTCATCACGAAAGGATTACGCGCTAATAATGATTTCCTGCGAGCTGTGTGTCACAAATGGCAATATAATTACAGTTTACTCTCTATAAGCAATAGAGACTGGTAATACATTATATCACTTCCTTGTGGTGACATGAGGGTAGGCAGGCAGGCAGGGGTGGAGGTTGATGTGGCAGGATAGTATGGCAGAGTCCCATTTCAGCATAGTTTAACAGTACGAGAAAAGCAAGAAGCATACACCCAAAACAAGTACACCACGTTTCACTTTAAACACATGCACACTGCCCACATAAGCATCCAACAACACACTCTGAACATTTATACACATTGAATACACATACACATCACAACTCACATTACCCAAAAGTACACAGACACACCTACAATGTTCCACGTACAGTACATACATACATACAAGCACAGCACATCACACCCTAAACAAAGCTAGTTATTAAGGGACAATTCTGGGCCCCTAGAGCAATTTCCCTGCAATTTGCCAACATTAGAGAAGATTAGGTTAGCCTAGTCACACAGCAGAAACCATCACCAACTCCAGCACGATAGTCCAACGGGTGTTAAGGCAATGATCATGTAATTGTTTGTAACTCAACAGCGAAAAATGCAAACAATTCTTCACTGAATAGTAAGGTAATTGAATCTCTCAGGGTTATTATTCGTCTTATTTCTGACTTGATAAACTCTATACATATATATATTTTTTCTTGAGCCATGGGTTGTTCTAGCCGGCGTCTCCAGATATGCACATATACAGCAGACGCATGCAGAATCATACCAATATGCATAATTTTCTACAATACAAATTTTAAGTAATTGAATTTTTTAATGTTATTATATAGTTTACTTCTGGTTTGATCAATTTCAAACATCTTTTGAGTTTTGGGCAAGATCGTGGCTCCACATTCCCGTAGACACACACGCTTACACATACATCCCCTGCCCAGACCAAATCACGTCAGTGCTGACATGAAAATGAGTCAGTTCTCCCCTTCTTTTTTTTTCGTTGTGGATTTCCCTAATTATCCAATCAGCGTCAAGCCAGTCAACGAGTCGCCTGGGTCGGGTAATTCTGAGGGTTCACGGTAGTTACCTTCATAACTGGGTTGAGTATCACGAGACAAAAATACACGTCTTTACCAATGATCAAATCTTTTGTGAACTTCCCACAAAGTTAGAGAAAGAAACCAAATTACTGATTACATAAGCAAGACGATTACTCATTATGCATTTATCCTTGGTTGATGAATAAGCAAAGTCAAAATTAATACTTATTGGAGGAAACGTGAGCCAAGTCAAAGTTAACCTTCCAACACCACCAAGGGGGTACTGTCACTAAGTTATCAAATGAGAAGGGGGGGGGGGGATCGATGCATATCCGTGAATGCTTGATATATAATGATGATAATAAATGTTAAGCCGAGGAAAATAATATGCCTGTGGTAGGATTCCTTAAGCAAGCATAATATTTGGTAGAGATCGCGTGAAGTCCGCACCCGACACTCACTGACGCCCCCCCCCCCCCTTCCCTACCCAGACCGGTAAAACGGGAATATTGACGCGACGAAGAGACTTAGATGACTTTTATATTACCGGATCACTTGTAATGTGACTCTCAGATCCAAGAAGTTGATAAAGATCCGTAAGACTTGTGAAATACATAGATAATTTGACATAAATGATGATATTTTGTCTGAGGAAGAAGGTCCGTGCTTACGTGTGTGTGGCGTCGGTGGCCAGCGGAGCGGTGTGCCTCAGGACTCGTCTCATGACTCTAAAGCTCATTTTCTCTTAATTTCCTTTACTTTTACTCATTATATTGTTCTTATCTATGTAAGAAACCCAAACGATGATGGAATATTCAATATTACACTTAAACTACACATAAAACTTACCCTTCTGGGTACATTTGGTATGGTGTATGTCATTTGAGAGGAGCGGGGCAGGCAGGCGGTGCGTGTGGAGGTGCAACAGAGCGCCCCACCTCGCGACTGAGGCTGGGGGGGGCACCTCTCCCACCAAGCTCTGCCTTCACTATGCTCTTCCCACAGGTAGGAAAAAAATGCCTGTCCCAGCACCTGATTCGTGATTGCAGGATATGTGCCTTGTGGTATGTCGAGGTGTCCCACGGTGAATATCTGTACAATATTATTTAACAAACCAGTAAGTATAATATATTTTCAATGGCAAAATTTATGAATACATTTATTTCATAATTAATTACAAAAACAATCAATATGAGAAACCTTTGCATTTACTGTATAAATATTCACTAGTTGTGTACTGAGTACTGATGCCACAAGGAATCCATCTGCTTGCCCTCTGCTTACCCAAATGGGAGCAAGCAAGCAAGCAAGCAAGCATTTATGCTTGTGAGAAAAATACGAGCAGGCAACCCTCGCTTGGGCTGATATCAAGTGGTGATATTTTATAATATTAATTTTACTTTCCAATTAAATTCAGATCATTATTTTTTCCTTTTATTGTTATGTAGCTGAACTTTCGAGTTAATACACTTTATCTAACAATTTTTTTATTTGTTTTTATAACATCCTACTTTCCAACATCAGGGATTATTGGCATAACGTATATCTTATCAAATTACATGTTTTCAGACCCAAAGTCATATGTAATACCAAAGTGTGTAATAAACAGATATACTTAAGGTGTTACATAGATATTACATAGAGCAGCCCCCCACGAGACATCATCTGCCCCCCTGTCTCCAACACCTGCTCCGACACTCTCCCTCTGATTCTTGGGAACCAAACTTATTTCTTAAACGCATTCTGCAGACATGGGAAAATATTTATTGAAATAAATATATTAAGGTTTTCTTTTGAACAATGCAGGAAAAGTGAAGCAAATACAATTACTACACGAGATTATTATATTTATAGTATAATAATATATCTACTAGTATATTAGTAAAATATATGTTTTTTCCGTTATCTACATTTATAATTTATTTTGTTTACGGTGGATTTATTTGTCTCTTAAACGATGGTTTCTGTATCTCGCCAAAAAGGATAGCAAGAATATGGAATATGAATGATGAAAATTCTAATTGCCTCGAGTGAACTGCAATAATCCTCTTGGTAATTTTCAGAGTTCACTCATTTCTTCTCCTAATGTCAGACAACTTTACCTACATTCCACATATCATAATATATCAATAGCTAATATTTTAATTCTCGGAACAATTGTTTTTAAAAATGTCCATAAAAGTTAACATTATTATCACTGTTTATTATAATCACTGTTTATTTGTGTTAATGGGAGAGTAAAGTGTCCATACTTAATAATAAGGAATATTACCTTGAGCTCAATACAATAATATTTGATGAATAATTCTAAATAAATAATGATACTTTCCTGGTGTGTAAAAGAAGACTTGGCTGTCCTTGGAGTTATGGAATAGACAGTACTTGATACAGACAGTTGGAGGAAAGTCATCGAATGTCTAACCTCAAAATATAAGAGAAAATTGACGTAAAATGAAAGATGATTTTGCTACCCACTGCTGAACTAAAACTTTCCCCTAGGACGCTTTGCAGCCATGATGTTCTTCCACGCGTTGCCTTACAGAAAGTTGTAATGGATGTGCAGTAAAGATGCAAGGAGAGTTGTGACATAAAAATAATCCTTAACCATCGGTGGCGACTTCACAATTTTCTCATTCTACTGTCAAACGAATTATCTGAAGTTCAAGGGTAAAAACCAAGTCATTTAATACATGAATAATATCTTACATATAGATAATACTCTCGCTCTAACGCCAGATGACTTAATATCATCTTCAATATTCCTAGCGTACAAAGGTTCAACTCTCTATGTTTGAGTAATAATATGTATATATTTTTTTGTGTGTGTATGTTATGCAGTATAATTTATTATAATAAGATCCAATATTTTCTTAATATTTGAGTAATAATATGTATTTTTTTTGTGTGTGTGTGTTATGCAGTATAATATTATTAATAAGATACTCTATTCTTAATATTTGAGTAATAATATGCATTTTTTTTGTGTATGTTATGCAGTATAATTTATTTTAATAAGATCCACTATTTTCTTAATATTGGAATAATAATATGTATTTTATGTATTTTGTATAATTATATATTACGTTGTGCAGAATAATTAATTTTAATAAGATCCACTATTTTCTTAATATTTGCTTAGCCAACAGAGACAGTTGTAAATCCATTATCTATGCTGTATTAGATAGAGGTGGGAGATACAAACATCATTGTATTCAATTCTTTACCAGGTATTTTACTCGTTTACATTCTACTTCAATTCCCTTTAATCAGACTAATGAGAGAAAAACAGGCCATGGACCAGTTGTTCTAGTAGTGTGTGAATAAGGTTAGGTTATTTGTTGTGTTCTATAATCACCTTAAAGAAATATTATTTAAACGTTATCGCTTATGACGAAAAATTAACAACTTCACTATATTTAATAAATATAGGCACTTTTCACCATCGAGCCATCATCATTATTAGGAGATGAGTAAAAATTTGATATATTACAACACAATAATATACAATTTTTATTATTTTATTCTAGGTTATCATTCCGATTATGAAGGATTGGTCCGATATACATTTATTCAGATGCTTCAAAAGTTTAAGGAAAGAAATACCAAAAGAGTGTGAAAAATGTCTGCCAACCAAGAAAACCGTGGCCACAGCGTCAGTACGCATGCCATACGCACACCAGGCGACAGTCGGCTACAGCGTGTATTTTATCATGCTGACAAATCCATTCGTTGCTGCATTATTTTTTTCCAAGCAAGTTGTGAAGTGCAATATCAGGAAGTAAATTGTTCAGAGCTCTGGTGGTTCTGGAGAAGAGATGGGAGTGTACACGGCTTCCCGAATATGTGTGATAGTCCAGAATAAAAGTAAAGGTCCCAACATTATATATGTGAATGTACAAACTATGTGTAATAATACAAAGTAAGTGTGAAGGTCCCATAATAAATGCTTTGGTATTAAGTTAAATTTGTGGTAATAGTAATAATGTATGAGGATTCACAATAAGTGTAAAGTTCCAGTATATTAAAAGTGTATAAGTCCAAAATACATGTGGGGTTGTGAAATATATTGGTATAATTGTAAAAATATAAATTATGACTTAAACCAAAATATTGTCCCTGCAAAATTAGTATGTACACCCAAAGTAAGTGTGAAGGCCGATAATAAGTGTGATGGTTCAAAATACTATATGAACTAATAACCAAATTTTGGGTGACGGCATGAAATAAGTGTGAGGGTAAAGAATATTGATAATTTCTACAACCAAAATTTTTTTTTATCTGTAATTTTCATTTGCAAATACTATTACAAAATCTACTGGCTGGAATGAAAAGTTAGATTACTACAATTAGCTACAATTATTCTATGTGTTCGCTGAAAACATATTGGTATATAGTTGCTGTGTATTCAAATTTCTTGGAAGACATTAATGAGTAAGTATAAGAGTTTTTAAGTGAAAAATAATTACACTACGACATAAACAGATAATAAAAAGAATTGCATCAAATTAGTTAAGAATATTGATGCAAAATATAGCAGTCTAAAAATTAATCTAAGAATTAATGTACTTCCTCATAGAAATTTTTATGAATGTTGGAAGTAATGTCCGACGTGAAATGTGATGCCTGTCTACTGTACATCGGTACCTCAAATATAGGAAGGTCTTTCCTGCATAAACAAAATACTAAGCATTCCATACTGTAGAGGACTGATTGACGGGTTGGGCACTAATCAACGTACAGCTACACTTATTACATTCTGGGGCAGCAAATACGAGGAGGGTTGTGTTGTGTTGTGTTGTGTCGGAGAAGGATAGAGAAACCAGTATAACCCTTGAGTGCTTTCGTCTTTACCATAACAGAAAAGTGTTTGCGTACTTTGCCTCGTACCGTCGTTAGCGCAGCTGGAATTTACAACCATCATTTGCAGAGCCATAGAATACGTCCGTCGTTACCGTATTCAAAAAATGCATGTGAGTGTTGTTAGCGACATCGAAGAAAATGCGTCCGTCGCTAACGCTACGAAACCGGTTCACGTCGCTCGTACCCTGTTTTATCTCAAGTTCCCTTAACGACTCTGATTAAACGAAACATAAATCAAATGCATAGTAAGAGTTGCTTGACTTGCTCACAGCACCTGAACACACACACCTCATCTGGCCAAGCATCGGTCGCTCCATTAAGCCGTTTTAGTGAAAAATAATCGATGCCGGCGTGAAATAACCCGCTCACCTGTGTTCGGTAATTAGTAAATATCGAAGCCATAAAACTGCCATCAACTCGATTTTTCCTACCAGGGCACCAGAGGCGGCGGGAGGTCTCGAGGGGCGGCAGCAACAACACGGCGACGGAGGGAAGGGACGCTGTGTGGTGTTGGGGAGCAGGCGGAGGTTAGGTATTGGAAAGAAATTATGTGAAGATGAACAACAACACCACCACGACGGAAGAGGAAGGAAGCAAGGGAAGGATGATAAAGACGAGACGAAAGGGAACAAGAATAACTCTATATAGCGACTGAGGGAGGGAAAGGATGAAGGGCGGAAAGCATTCGGAAGGTAGGGACGGGGCCAGAGGGACAGGATGAAGACGACGGAGGGGTAGAGGGAGGGCAGTATGGGGACGAGGTGAAGTGATAGGTGAGGGGGTGCACAACGTATCAACAAAACTCACCGACCCCATTTTTATCAATGATCCCAGGCTTAAAGTTCAGCATGCCGGGGCCCTAATTAAAAAGGCGTTGCAGCTGATCTCCCGCCGAGTACAAAATTCCGACCTGTTCTTCCCCCTCCTGCCCTGCCCTGCCCTGCCCTGCCCTGCCCTGCCATGACCGAACCCTACCTATACTCCCACTCCCTGCCAAGCCCTACTCTGCCCCCTTGCTAATCTTTTGACGAGACTGCCCCACTGTAACTGTCCTGATTATGTGTGGACAGGTACACGCGACCTTCACTTATTACCTGCTCTGATCAGTGCTGCTTTAATACACTTTTTTTTTTTTTTTTTTTACTTTTTTTCACCCGCAAAAGGCTATTTTTTCCGAGTGTCGTTTTATTTGTGTCCTTAAAATCTGTAGACTATAATTATGAACATCTCTTTTTTTCTTTTTGTGTGTGTTTTATATTTTGAGTTTTGAGGAATTTGTGAATGGTTTTGATACTTTTTATTGTATGTGATGGTGGTAATTGACGTAGTACTACAAATATATTATTTATTTTATTAAATTTTTTTACTCTAATTTCAGGACATCATATTTTCATAATACCTTATCTGTTTATGCATCCGTTACATTTGCACACAATTATACATATCACTACTATATATTTATATTATTATTATTGTTTATATTAATAATAACATTATTTTTATCCTTGAAAGATTTGTAGAAAGTATTGAAAACATAAAAATGTTACTACCTACTGATCACACAATAGTTATTTGTTATTTAGACGCTAACAACAGAAAATAGGATGGATATGGAAGAGAAATTCAGGGAAATAACAATGACAATAATAAAAAAAACATATATATATATTTGATTAGCATTTAATAAATATGATACATCAAAAGTAGTTCATACAGGTTAGTGAAGACCATCAAAAAAATATATATTGTAGATCATACTAAGGACCAAACATCAGTCGATAATAAACATCGCATTTTAAGATACCAGTAAGTATCAATAATTGAAACTTTTAAACAAATGAATCCATTAGCTGACTGGAATCGTCATATATGAAAAAATACTATATGTAAATATTAAGTGTCAAGGTATATATCATCAATAAATACATATCAGTAAAATATTGAATAACACCAGCTTCAAGACATGGCCTAAGTAGGAATCCAGTACCTTACTTAAGAGTATACTAAAGTGTTAATGAACATTAATTATCTAGATTAAATATATTATGATTTAAGCATCATGAGATAGCACCACTTATAAAGTGTATTCTAGTTAGAAAGTAAAATTGGCATTGATAATAAATACTCATCAGGAAGAATAAAACTTTCATTTGATTTAGAATACAAAAACAAAAATGAAAATAAATATGATTATTAGTCCATAGAATTTTTATCAGACATTTTTTTCAGATTCATAATTTCTCTGTCAAGAATATTTAATTAAAAAATTATTAAACTTAAGAGTAATACACAATCTTCAGTATTAAAAGTAAGAAAGGAATGTAATGTGTAAAAATTATTGAACTTAAGAGTAATACACAATCTTCAGTATTAAAAGTAAGAAGGAAATGTAATGTGTAAAAATTATTAAACTTAAGAGTAATACACAATCTTCAGTATTAAAAGTAAGAAAGTAATGTAATGTGTAAATATTATTAAACTTAAGAGTAATACACAATCTTCAGTATTAAAAGTAAGGAAGTAATGTAATGTGTAAAGAAGCGGGGGTCGGCAGGGCAGCGCTGGATACTATCACATCGGTACCAACGCTTATCTCTCACCCTCCACACTACCTTCACTCTTTATGCTCATTCTTCTTAGTAACTAAAGCTATCTCTCATCATTATGCATTCAGGAGTATAATATAAAGCAGTGAGAGGTATTTAGTGTGTAGTAGTAGCTTCCAGGGTTGTTCGTTGACTCATTTTTATGCATATTTCTTCTTCCGCAGAAATGAGGTTGACGGAGGAGTCGTCCCCTCAGCAGACACCCAGTCGGCAAGGGACGGGGCCGCCTTTACTTCCTTCCTGCCTCACCACAACAACCACCACCAACACCAATACTCACATACACTATTAATTATGTTGGTGTGAATTTTTATCTGCTTATATACGTACCAGGATTTAGCCCGTAAACTTTTATAATTTTTATTTCGGTCATTTATTTTCTTAGTATATATAAATACATCATATATAATTATGTGTGAATATTTTTAGATAAAATTTAGCTAATACACTGAACAACTATATCGCAATTATATACTAAGCTATGAATACGCGACAGTACAAGTATAATATTTTTTTATTAATGTTGGTATTACACTGCACATTCAAATATTAATATATATTTTAATAATGTCCCTATATTTATGTGAATGTGTGTGTATGTGTGTGTTCGTAGGAATCTTTTCGAGTGGCAAAATGATTACTGTAACTTAAAATCATACCATCTAACCAGTAGTTTATTCTACTCATAAGAACCTTACCCTATCCTATAGCATTGGTGACATTAATCAACACTACAACAGTTCCTTCACATGTGTAAAATCTGTTCCTTTCAGTTTATTATCACTGTAACCTCTTCACTTGATGAATACAATGCACAACAGCAGGTTTAAATAATAAAATTCGTAATAACACCTGAGAAATATTTTTTTTTTGTTCAGCCAAGTAGTGATATATCAGCACATGCCTTGGCAAACACTATTGTAATATTCTTTTCTTCTGAAGTAGTACAAATGTACAATGTTATTGATATCATATTATTAATAAAATCAATTTTGCTCTTTAACTTTAAGCAACGACTGACATTTTCATTCAAGTGAGGGCGGTCTCAAATTATAAAAAAGTTAAGATATATTTTTATATTAATATCTTCACTGATAATAATAAGCCATATACCGGTAATTTAATCTGTCGAACACAAAATGTAGTTAACATCTTTCACCATATTTTGTACATCAAGATGCTGCTTTCTGCACCAACAATTATCATCGTACATCCTACAAAAAGGTGTATATTATTGTCTTACAAATATATTGCTAATCATGAAACTAACTGTAAAGTCTGTTAATACACCACGATCTATAATTTACTGATATGTAATTTCAACTCATATTAATCTTTGTATGCCAATTATTATACTCTTAATAACACAAGATGATTATACTCTCAAAAATAAAGATTATGGTTAAATAATAATAATATTAAATATCTATAGATACAACAACTACAACACATGTTTCATAGAATAGATGCAACATAAGTTTTACAAAATTCCCTACCACGTTTCATTTTGTTGTATAATTATATAGGTTAGACTTCATGCTGCCAAGAGGAATATTTTATAGTGACAAAACTCGTCATCTATACATTGCATCTTGTGTGTGTGTGTGTGGTGTGTGTGTGTGTGTGTGTGTGTGTGTGTGTGTGTGTGTGTGTGTGTGTGTGTGTGTGTGTGTGTGTGTATTGCACAGTCTCAACCTAAGATTTTAAACCTTCTCACCAGTCACTTCTTATACTTTACTTGGTTCGCTAACTTGAAGATGGAACTCAGTGCTTCATCATCTTACTCCGAGTTAGGTGTATTGAGGAACTTTTAAGAGACTGAAATATGTTTACACACACACACACACATACACACACACACAGAAAGTACCAACGACACAGACTACAGTTGGTGACACGATCTTCAGTCCCTTCCTTACTAAAGTCTAACATTTATTTGTGCAGGTGTCGTATGTTCGATATCTCAATAATATAAATTTGAAACTTTAGTCATCATCAGTTTAATATTCCGACGAAAAAAAAAAAAAAAAAATGGTGTGTTAGGAGTCTGAGAAATGTGTGATTTTCGGTAACCTTTCTATACATGTGCTAAATTTAACACCGTAGAGAGATGACGTAGGTGACTTTATATCATCCCTGTTAGAATATAGACAGATGGTATTGTACATATATATACAGTATGGGCAACTTAATTAAAGGGGGTAATACAGTGTTGGTATATCTGGAGCTACTGATTCCTCCAAACTATTCCAATCAACAGGCTACCATTATTTTTGTTTATTTGGTCCTGTTTCCTGGCATACTTACGGGACAACAATTTTCTTGTCGAATTGGGAGGCTACGGATGCCCATAAACTATTTTACATAACTCCCTCAATAAAGGTACCATTTTGAATCACAATTATGAGGAATCAGAAGCCTCCATTTTCACTGACAAAATCTCAACCCTCTTTAATACTTCCTTCAGTCACGTTACTCACATAAACAAGAACACGAGGCCAGTCCTAGTACGCAAGCCCAGCCCAGCCATCACCGTTCATTCATAACTATAGCGTAAACATGAGTCATCTAGGTCAATGACAGAAAAAAAGAGAGAAAAACTACAGTTCACATTAATTGCAAATAGCGTGGATTCAGCGAGTCGGAAAAAAAATCGTGAGAGAGAGTGGGGTGGGGAGAGGAGGGGAGAGGGAGAGAAAGAGATGAAAAAAGTAGAGCAAAGATCGCCACTCTTTGTCATTTTTTTAAAGATGAGGTGAACGGCCCAATTCGTGTGCGTGTGTACATGATTGTGGTCTTAACAAATGCACATATTTTTGTCAAGGTTTACTTTCCAACAAACAACAGAAGCATTGTATAGATTGCCGCTTACACGTCAAACAATTGCTGATTTTATCGTTGTTAGACTGTATTATATGGAATAAATTAAGCTGTGGGTATTTATATAGTGATTAATATGCAAATATGCGAGTAAAATTAATGAATTTATCAAAACGGAAAAAATATATTATGAATTAGTATCCAAGGATGAAAGAGATAAACCAATATATTTTATTATATTTTACTATTTTTAATCTTCTTTTTGAATAATATTTTACGACATTGATCAGTAGTAGGCAACTGATTACGGAAATTATTAATCTATGTTTAAAATTAGTAAAGTCTTTTACACTTTTATGAATCACTTTAATGCACGTATATAGAACATATTTAAAACCAAGACCAGGAGGCCAAGGTATACAGCAATTAGGTTGATATAATTATAATAAACACCAGAGGTAATGGTCCAGGCCCTGTAACAACTATTAACTCAAAACACACATACACTAATTTATTACAAGGATATTTTCACTACCGTATTAACTATATATATTATTATGGTATATAGACAACTGTAGACAGTGTAACTATGTCAATCATTTACATGCTTCCCTCATTCACATTTTTATTTCTATAATGATTATTTATTTTATTATTTATAAGTGATTACGTAAAACAATTATCAATTGTTTATCATTCCATATTATATTAACCTCAGGTATAATTATTTCATTACACATATAAATAGTAATTTTAATATAGTACCAGTAACGTTAATAGTAACCTTAATAAAGCAAAATTTTATGAGGAACTAGGTGAAAGAAGTCGTAGTTAAACCTGTAATTCAGCCTGAGAATGAGGTAAAGGGGAAAGGAAAATAGGAAATGAAGAAGACTGTAAAAGATGTGAAAGAAATTAGAAAGAATATTATAATAACATGAAGCATTAAGCCAAGTACAGTATTTTCCGATACATTTTTACAATAATGCCCGATATTATATCATCTTTCGTTAAGAATGTGAAATATTGTCCAGCCTCTTCATGGATTCTATAAAAGTAGCTTCTGCTCTAATAATCTTTCCTATTTGATAACTAGGTGCAATCATAATGTAATTCACATTAGTTGCCTCTCACTGTACACCTGTATTTGGTGTCAGTTGTGAATGCAATACTTGGGATGCACGGAATGTGGCGCGGTGTTACCTAAGACTTTTTCAACAGACAATGTTTACCTGCCCTGATTACAGATATCTTACTTACACAAAACAATAAAATAAGCTAAGATGTAATTCCATTTTTCAAAAGAGAAACATAATATTAAAATTTACAAAGTAAATGCGTATATAACACATTTTTCAGATTCATCGAGATTTTAAAAATTACACACACACACACACACACACTTTCTTGGTGTGAAGTATTACATAGTTATGTAATACATCAAAATTTAAGGAATACTCAATACACCAACCATGGAATATCCCTTTGACATAAGGCTAGCAAGGACGCTCATAATAAAATAAAATAATTACAGATAAATTAAATACACATTACACGTTCGTTTGTGGACACATTACAAACACAACATTATGTCATACATCACACCCTTACATCTCAAATAACAACATTATAACACACAACTCCATTTACAACAATGAGCTCTTTCCTGATTGCTGATGTAAGTATTAATTACTATTACTGATGACGTTTGTTTACAAGTATGATGCATATAGTATGGAATGCATAATTATGCAATTTCAATTAATAATCATCAAATATGCATACTCAGA
The DNA here is from genome assembly GCA_033782935.1 of Petrolisthes cinctipes. Lineage (NCBI taxonomy): Eukaryota > Metazoa > Arthropoda > Malacostraca > Decapoda > Porcellanidae > Petrolisthes > Petrolisthes cinctipes. The sequence goes on along the minus strand of JAWQEG010003458.1, from coordinate 4,810 downwards.
GAGTAACATTACTTTATATCTACCATCTAATACACATAAATTATATTACAATTCGGTACTCATGATACGTATATTTTAAGGACAATTCTTCATCGTATTCTTTACTTTATGTTACACTTTAAGACAGGGCATTGCAAACTAATTATTGATCGTTGCATCGTGTTGGGGCTCAACTTATGGAACGTCATGTTCATCCTATAAAAACTTATGCAGTTGTTCCATCTTCACATAACAGTGTTCATTAAGCTTAACCTTATGACGCTCAATATAAATATTAGCCTGATATTGGTACTGATCGCATTTACTATCATGTTTATATTATTGTATAAATACTGTAACTCTTCATCATATACTGTATATTATAGAAAATTTGAGAGACAGTAAGAGGCCTTTACTCTTAATGTGTTATATAATCACAGGTAAAGCATGTAAGAACAGTGTTTTTTATTCTTTTAACTACAAGATTAAGAACGAATATTTATATATGAACGAGGACGACTGCATATACAGGAGCAGACTTTATAAGCACCACAATCAAAAGCATTACATTGGTCATCGAGTGTAGCTACTAAACTAGTGAGCTACGTAAGTCAGTAAGGTACACAAGTTGAGGGTACTAGTTGAGCCTCTAGTTCCTCTGACTGACACAAGCCGGCACTCAGCGGTCATAATCAGTATTACCATTCTATTAAAAAGAGCAATTCCACCATGATATAGATACGTAACGTGTTATGTTGCTGCACTGGGGGGTTATAATTCCCAGCAGGCATTATTCTATATCTATTCATACCCACTCCCGCTTTCCTAAGGATTGCCAAGCATCATTAATGGAGAGATATAAATCCGCAGTGAACCCGGCGCAGACGTAACGAAGGATTTTTTGGCCGGCAACTCAAGACAGACGGCAAGCAGGAGTGTGCGCAATATATACAACCCCGTCCCTATTTTTTCTAACTAATGGCACAACACACACCTACTGAATTACAGACCCCGACTACATACCAGCAATTCTGGAGGCAAAAAGTGGGTCTTACATCGAGCCCAAATGTTCTTGTGTGAGGGTATCAGATATATTCCGTATATATTCGGTAGGGAAATAATTCTTCAATCCTCTGAATATGCAGCAGCTACACCCACCCCAGAACCCCACCCAACCCCTTCCTAAATACAAACTCGGGAGTTGAGAAAAAAAAAATAATGTTCTCATTTTCGTCACCGCGTCACAACTTCCCCATTAACGCGGCTGAGAAATTCCACTTCAACTTTGGTATGGAAGCAAAACAAGGAGAGGGAAAAATGGCCACCTAGTCTGAGAACGGAAGCAGAGACAATCTCCTATGTCAAATAAAATTATACTAAATAAATCAGAATCGCCTCCTCTCTCCTATAATCTAACCTAATCCGAGGCTCCACTCAAGGCATACAAATGTTTCCCTGTCGCACGGAGTTTGAGGGGGCCGGTTTGGTGGGTCTGTAGGAGTGCATGGGGGTGATGAGGAAGGGGTAGGGAAGGGTGATGGGGAAAAGAGGTGGTTTGTTAGCTTGGAGGAGAGAGGAAGGGAGGGAAAGGGAAAGCTTGGAGGGTGAGAATGTAGAAAGAAGAGAAGGACAAGACTATAGGGTGTAAGCTGAGGGAGAAAGGGGGAAGAGGAATAGGAAGTTGAAAAGATGGGGTGAGGAGGAATGGATCAGAGTCTTGGTGGAGAGGAAAGGAAGGAGGACATAATTAGGGGCAAAAGAGGAAGAGTGGGGAGAGCTGAAGAGAAGGAAGTGAAGGAAGGAAGGAAAGAGAGTGATGCATAAGAAAAGGGGGTGAAGAAGGGGGGCGGTTATAGTGACTGAGTAAAGGGGAGCAAGAGGGAGGTAAAGAAGAGGCTGGAAAGGTGAAGGGAGGGGGATGATGTTGGTGGATGTGTATGTGTGTGTGCGTGTGGCTGGGGAGGGGGGGGGGCAGGAGGAGGTGGGTGATAAAGCAAGAGAGAAGGAGAGAGAGAGAGAGAGAGAGGGGGGGGTAGGGTAGGGGGGTTTGTACGTGCCGGAGAGGTAGCTAGGTATAAGGGAAGGTTGCCGATAGCCTCTGTTGTTGTGTTTTGTAATTACACAGAGAGAGGAACAAGGCGGCCCTCTCTCTCTGATATAAATATTGGTGCTTTAGTAATACTCGACACGGTCTTTGCGATATTCAGTGAGGGGGGGAGGGAGGGATGAGGGGAGTTGTAATATCCTGGGTTTTGTTGATATTCGACATGGTACGGTAGTAGTTTCAATATTCCACTGTAGTTGTAATTAAAAACATTCAGTCTTTGGTAATATTGAACAAAATCTTTTCCCATATTCCCCGAACCTTTTTGATAATTCACAGAGTTTTGGTAATAGCTGTAGTGTCTTTTCAATATCTACAGGAGCTTTGCCAACATTCGACGCGGGTTTTCCATTATATAGGTGGGATTTGGTACGACTCGCCAAGGCGTTTTTTCTATGCTGTACAGGAAATCGGATGAGCCTCTCTGTTCCTCCTGGTATTGTTTTGTTTACCTTCTCCGTAGCCTTGAGGTGGAGCAAGTGACGCCATAATGAAAAGAGAGAGAGAGAGAGAGAGAGAGAGAGAGAGAGAGAGAGAGAGAGAGAGAGAGAGAGAGAGAGAGAGAGAGAGAGAGAGAGAGAGAGAGAGAGAGAGAGAGAGAGAGAGAGAAATGGAAAAGATGAATCAGTACAGAAATGCAGGAAAAGAGAAGAAATATGACACATAAGTGATAAAACGAGAAAAGAGAGAAGAACATTATAAGGAATCATTACCATTTCACCTTTTCGTTGGTACATTAAGAACACTGACAAGACCCCACTTAAACATTTTATTTAACTCATTAGAATTCATGATGTATTCTTTATTCCATCTATAATTAGGAACTACTCCCTTATTATAGTATATCGATTCAAACTCGATGCCTAAGTCTCACAGTAAGGGCTCAATGACCTATCCATGTTAAGGTGGTAATTCGTTTTTGGTACATTGGAGTGCCTTTATTCCTCCAAAGTATGCTAGGAAACAGGACCAGAAGAGCAAAATTAATGGTGTTCTGTTGCTTGGAATAGTTTGAAAAGTTTAGTTGCTCCAGATTTACCAACACAAAATTTCCCCCTAAATAGTGTCATAATCAAAATCTTTAATAATACTTCAGAAGTAAATTAAGTTGGTGTTTTAAATTAACAAACTGATTGTGTAGTACTTTGAGCAACATTTTGCACTGTGGAATAGGATGATGCAGCTTTACCGAATATTACATCCTGTTGCCCCAGGGTTCGATGACAAAGTGGGAAAGCTTGTTCATTTTTTTTTATTTTTTATGTCATTGTGTCTTATGTGGATAATTATTGTGTATTACACTTTTACAACGCATATAGTATACACTACAAGTAAGTAGGGATTATATTACTGACCACGTTGAGGTTGTAAGGTGCAATGACACCAAATTATAAAACTCCAGGTACAGCTGATTACACTTTAAAATATGACAATACTCAACCGGGCAAATATTCGAAGCCGAACTCTGTCAGAGATGCTCGCTTTTTAACAATGTCGTATTAGTATTAGTATCTATGACAATAAAGCAATGTGATAACTGTAGTTGACAGTCTACAGAAATGACATATTCCTAAACATTTTGATAATAAAAATTATGTTACATATTCTTATAATTTAATTTGTTTTTAACACAATGTAGATAGGAACAACATTACACCTTTACAACAATGTTTTATTATCATGCTGTTATTCTCTACTTATTCAGCACCGTAAGGCTCGTCAGTCATGATTTTTTCCTTAAAATTTTACACTTCATAATGTACCTTTGGTTGTTTTTATTTAGCGCGAGGCGTTGGGATCCATGAATCATGAGTGACCATTCTTAGAGTACATAAGTTCTCAGTAAAATTGAGAAGTTACTGTCGGAGACTGGACGGTACCTCTAAGCAGTAACACACAGATTTTCCCATGGTTACCTGTGTATATTTACATGGGAAGTACTGGACTGGTTCCGCCCCTTCCAGGAATTTTCCCATATAAATTCCAGACCTGATGGAGGTGCTGGCTCCACTTACACAGGGACTGGGATCATGTCCAGGTTGTCCCAGGAGGAAAAAGCATAACATTGGTAATATATTTCTTAGGCTATTGTATGACAAAAGTAAAGTATGACTCAAGTAAAGGTTTGTCATTTATGAAAACAGATATTGAAAACCAAATTATACCGAGAGTATGACACTTTTCTTAAGCCTATTATCTACTTTTGAATAATTTTACAAAGTATTAATTTATTGTACATGGGATATCCTAACCAGTCAATATAGTTCATATGTCACAGAAATTCAATCAATTAGTGTTAAACACAAAAAAGGGAAAGAAACCACTGTGTGTATCCGTAGTATTTCTTCTGACAATCCTTCATAATGGTAAAACTTTTACCTGACATAAGACAAACAATAATTTTCAGCAATAACATACTCACAACACATAATATATCACCATGCAATCCTTCCTAATACTAAAACTTTAAACTGACATGAGAAAAATACAACCTTCAACAATAATATAATCAGAATACATAAATACATCACCAACAACTGAAAACAATTACTTCAAAAATATTATAACCACAAGAACATTCACATCTGTTAAGGGGATACTATACTTTTGATAGATTGAAGTACATTGATTCCTCCAAAGTATGCCAGGGAACAAACCCAGATGGAAGAAAAATAATGGTATCCATTTCCCTGGAATAGTTTGGAGGAATCATATGCTCCAGATTTA
>JAWQEG010003457.1:0-63850 GCA_033782935.1 Petrolisthes cinctipes | reverse complement strand
AGAGATAGACAGACGCACAGATAGATAAAGAGATAAACAGCCACAGAGATAGATAAAGAGACAGACAGACTCTGAGATAGATAAAGAGATAGAGAGATAGATAGACACAAAGATAGATAAAGAGATAAACAGACACAAATAGACAGACAGACAGACGAACAACATTATACTCCGCATTCGCACAAAAAAAGATGTGGCACTGTAATTCGCCGTGCCCGCGCGTGTGTGTGTGTTTGTGTTTGTGTGTCGCTGCTCTGCTCTCCCCGCCATCGACTCCAACAAGCCAAAAAATAAAAAAATAAAAATAAAAATATAAAAAAACAAGATGAAGAAGAAGAAGAGAGAGAGAAAATAAAAATGGTGCTGACTTTCTTTGAGTGTGAAGATGTAAAAAAAAAAAAATATTATATTCTATAAAACAAAAACTAAAAAAACGCCAAAAAAAATATAAATATGGGATAATAATCATAAATACTATTACTACTATTACTATTACTACTACTATTACTACTACTACATACTTCCCCCAAAGTTTATTTTTTAGCAGATAAAATTTCTCTGCTGGATATCTATAATAATAATAATAATAATAATAATAATAATATGTCTTGTCTGAAGTGTTGTTATATAATGTTGTGAAGAATTAGTTTTTTATAGTAGGTAGTGTTTGGTTTGTATTCCCCAGAGAGAGAGAGAGAGAGAGTGAGAGAGTGAAGAAAAAAGAAGAGAGAGAGAGGGAGATATAGTGGACCAAGAAAGAAAGTTTGAAATGAAAAAGAAAGAGAGAAATAGGGGACCAAGAAAGAAAGTTTGAAATGAAAAAAAGAGAGAGAGAGAAGAGAGAAAAAAAATAAAGGGAGAGATAGGGGACCAAGAAAGAAAGTTTGAAATGAGAAAGAGAGAGAGATAGAGACGAGAGGAAATAAAAAATGGGAGAGAGAGATAGAGGAGAAAGGAAACAGACAGAAAAAGAGAGAGAAAGAGAGATAGAGTTAGAGGAAGGAAAATAAATAAAAAAAGAGAGGGAAATAATGGTTTGCAAGTCTCCAAAGCAATTTATTATTATTAATATTATTTATTATTATTATTATTATTATTACATATTTTTTGTTTACATGCGTACGGTTATTATTATTTGTTTATCATAATTTTTTTTTAATATATATATACAGTATATATATATATTTTTTTTTCCCAAGTTCGGATGCCTCTCTGAAAAAAAAAAAATCTATTCGTACAACCGATTTCTGGCGCTATATGATTTCGCTGTTGCGGCGCCTAATATCAATCTGTCAATCTATCTATCAATCCATACAACCGACTCAACATTCCTCTCAAACGGACATGTCCAAAAATTAGGTTTATTATTGTTATAATTTGGTTTTATATAGTGTAGTTTTATAAGTTACTAGTTCCCTTCCCCCTCCCCCATATACACACACACACACACACACACACACACACACATACACACACGTACATACTCTAGCACACACACACTCTAGCTCACACACACACGCACTTGAGCTCACACACACACACGCACTTGAGCTCACACACACACATACACACATACACACACACTCTCTCTGTTTCCTGGCATAGTATGGAAGAATCATTAACCTCAAACACACTTATAACGGGATCAAAACATTACGACCAACAATTGCATTTAGATTATTTCCGTACAGTACATACAATTTGCTGGGATGCAGAATATACAGTATATATAATAATAATATTTTTCGGCACAACAATGATACGTGTATAAGACTTGATGGAATTATTTTTGGTGGTTATGAATTATTGTACCTCCCTCCCTCCTCTCCTTCTCCAATTCTCCTCTCTCTCTCTCTCTCCAATCCTACCTTCCACTCTCTCCCACTTCCTCCCTCTCTCTCCCATTTCCTTTCTCTCTCTTTCTCCCATTTCCTCTCTCTCTCTCTCTCTCTCCCTCTCCCAGTTCCTCTCTCCCTCTCCCAGTTCCTCTCTCCCTCTCCCAGTTCCTCCCTCTCTCTCCAATTCTACCCTCCTCTCTCTCCAATTCTACCCTCTCTCTCCCACTCCCTCTCTCTCTCTTCCTCTCTCCTACCCACCTCCTCCTCTCTCTCTCCTACCCACCTCCTTCTCTCTCTCTCCTACCCACCACCTCCTCTCTCTCTCACTCCCTCCCAGTTCCTCTCTCCCACCCTCCCTCTCTCCCTCCGTCCCTCCCCCTCTCCCTCCGTCCCTCCCCCTCTCCCTCCGTCCCTCCCCCTCTCCCTCCGTTCCTCCTTCCAATACATTTAGATAATGATAATAAATAACCTGGTCATTGGTGCTTTGTTTACAGTGAGTGGATTATTCTCTCTTCAGGACTTTTTTCTGGTAACAGTTTATAATTATGGTACTGTAATTATTAAGGGGCCAAGTTATATCAACCTGTGTATAATTTTTTTATTTACATTGAAGGCATCTTACTGCACTTTTACTGTTATTCCGTTTTCCACACTCTAAACACCTTCCATTAATATTATTATTATTATTATTATTATTATTATTATTATTATTATTATTATTATTATTATTACGAGTCATCAATACACACGTTAGATCGGCCTGTGTTTGTGTATATGTATGTATGTATAGTGTGTTAAGGGACCCTGTGTGTGTGTGTGTTTGTGATGTAGTCAGAATATTGGGGATAAACAAACGAGTCCTTCAAATATTACCACCAAACAAACCCACATACATAGAGAAAGAGTTTGTTTGTTTGGTGGTATGGTCAAGAGGAGATAAAAAACAAACGAGTCCTTCAAACACTGCCACGAAACAAACAAGCTCCTTCTATATAGATGTGTGTGTGTTCATTCGTGGCAATATTTGAAGGTCTCGTTTGTTTATTTCCTCCTGACCATGCCACCAAACAAACTCCTTCCATATAGGTGTGTGTGTGTTTCGTGGCAATATTTGAAGGACTCGTTTACCTTCAATTTTCTGACTACATCACACACACACACACACACAGCGTCCCTTAATGAACACTTAACGGTTATTTTCCTATTTTCGTGACAATATATATTGGGGGCCAAAATATTATAAGCACACATATATAGAGACATTTATTATTATCACCATTACTATTATTATTATCACTATTATTATTATTATCACTTATTATTATTATTATCACTATTATCACTTATTATTAATTATTATTATTATTACTATTCTTATTATTATTGTTGTTATTATTCTCTCTGTCATCGCACATTGCCGCTTTCTGTGTCTGTTTGTTTGTTTGTTTACTCCCCATTCTGTACGACTTCCCGAGGGTCGTATGCGAGAACATCCGTGGTGTTTACGAAGGCAGCACCACAGAACCATCGTACCACGCTGTCGCCAACACCACAGTCATTGAGTTTTCTTGCATGCGGCTCTTAATTAAATAATCTTCACTTGTAATATTTCGTCTTTTTATCAGTGCAATAGCAAAACCAAGGAGGCTATCATTTATTATTATTATTATTATTATTATTTTTATTATTATTATTATTATTATTATTGTATTGACATTTATTTAGCTTTGTTTGTGGCATTAAATTAGGATAGGTGTGGTTAGGAAGGAATGAGAGAAGGGAGGAAGAATAAATGATGGAGAGAAGGAAGGATGAAGAGAGGAGATAAAGGAATGAAAGATAGAGAGGTGGGAAGAGAGAGTAAGAATGGAGAGGAGAGGAGAGGAAGAAGGATAGAGAGAAGAGGAAAAATAGAAGGATAGAGAGAAGGAAGGAGGGATAGAGAGAGGAGAGAGAGAGAGAGGAGAGGAGAGAGAGATGGAGAGAAGAGAACGAGAGAGTAAAGAGGAGAGAGAAAATGGAAGAAAGATAGAGTGGAGAGGAGAGAGAAAGAGACGGATAAAAAGGAGAGAAAACGGAAGAAGGATAGAATAGAGGAAATGAAAGAAACAGAGAATAAATGAAAGAAGACAGAGAACGAAGGAAAAACAATAAATAAATAAATAGATAATGAAGGAAAAACAATAAATAGATAAATAAATAATACCATAAAAAAAATATATTACCATTAATTTTTACACCATTATATATATTTTTTTATCAACATATATACAGTATACTTATAATAATTCTTTTGAGTGGGTTATTCTCTCCTTAGGTTGAATCGGAGTGCTCGCAATACAATTTATTATTATTATTACTCTTCCAAACAGTGCTATTAATTTATTGAATGTTATTGTAGTATTAATTATTTGTTAAGTGCTTTTTTTTTTTATATAATATTATGATGACAATTATTAACTATATTATTATTTTTACATCCAACAACAATCGCTGACTATACAGTAATTATTATATATATATAATTTTTTTTTTCTGCACCTAATGAATGAGAGAAAATGATGATGCAAGGATGAAGGATGTAGAGGGCTAGGATGAAGGATGTAGAGGGCTAGGATGAAGGATATAGAGGGCTAGGATGAAGACTGTAGAGGGCTAGGATGAGGGATGTAGGGAAGTAGGGTGTTGGTGTGTGTGGTAATGTGACAATCCCCCCCCCCCTTACCCTCTCCTCCTCTTCCACCCTCCCTCTTTCTCTGCCCCTCCCCCCATCCCCCTTTCCCATCCACTCCCCTTCCACCCTCCCTCTTTCCCTGCCCCTCCCCTCTTTCCCTCCCCCCGCCCCTCCCCTTCCACCCTCCCTCTTTCCCTGCCCCTCCCCTCTTTCCCTCCCCCCGCCCCTCCCCTCTTTCCCTGCCCCTCCCCTCTTTCCCTCCCCCCTCCCCTCTTTCCCTGCCCCTCCCCTCTTTCCCTCCCCCCTCCCCTCTTTCCCTTGGCTGGGTATGCGTTGAGGAGGAGGGTCAGCAAACTGTTTGTTTATTTACTCAGCTGTGATGTCCTGTATAAAGGAAGGAAGGAAGGAGAGAGAACCATTTATTCGTATGTGTGGTGATTAGGAAGGAAGGAAGGAGAGAGAACCATTTATTCATATGTATGGTGATTAGGAAGGAAGGCAGAGAGAATCATTCATTCATATGTATGGTGATTAGGAAGGAAGGCAGAGAAAACCAAAAGAAAGGAAGGAGGCAGAAACATTAATTTGTACGTACGGTGTTAAGGAAAGAAGGAAGAAAGACAAGGAAGAACCAAAATGAAGGAAGGAAGTAGAGAGAGAGAGGGGTAGAGAGAACCATATAAAATATCCGTACAGTGTTGTCATCATTCACACGTTGTCGGCGGCTCTTCCCATCCACCACCCCAAATACTGTGATGGTCAGCAGTACATGAGGGGAACATTCTGTATACAACCTCTCTCACTTCACTCACTACCTTGGAAAAACAGAAACGGATACAGATACAAGCAAAAACGTACGACTGTAAAATGCAAGAGGTGATTCTGTTTGTGTCTCTGTTTTTCCATCATTTTCATTCACAATTTAGAAAAAAAAAACAGAAGAAGATATCCAATTTAATGTCTGACTGAAATCGTAAATAGTGTCTGTACCCTGTGAGTTACTACATTGGGGTTGTATTCTGTAACTTCTTTGTTGGTGTAGATGGTGAGAGAGGAGGTGTAGACAGGTTGAGGTGTAGATGGGGAGAGGTGAGGTGAGCTGTTGATGGGGAGAGAGGAGGTGTAGATGGGGAGAGGTGAGGTGAAGTGAGGTGTAAACAGAGAGGTGAGGTGAAGTGAAGTGTAGATGGAGAGAGGAGATGTAGGTGGGGAGAGGAGGTGTAAACAGGTTGAGGTGTTGATGGGGGAGAGGTGAGATTAGGTATAGATGGTGTGTGTATACAGGTGTAGACAGGGAGAGGTAAGGAGAGGTGTGGTGTGGTGTGTGTAGATGATGGGGGTGTGTACTGTATTGTACTGTAGTGTCCAAAGTATTTTGTAAGTTTGTATCCTTATATATATATATATATAAATATATGTATATCCATATATATATAAATATCAAATAATTAAGAAATGTGAAAAAAAAAAAAAGAATTATTTTATAAATCAAATTATTAAACTGTATGTAATAATAATAATAATAATAATACTAGTGGTGTGTAGTTGGTCTAGGTGGCTTTGTTTGTTTGTTATGATGATGATGATGCAGTGTTTGTTTGTTTGTACCACTCTCTCTAGATAATTATTCATACTTAATGTTTCAATAAATGTGGATGATGACAATTACTACAACAACAACAACAACAACAATGTGACGTGTTTGGTGAATCGATGGATGCCGGGTGGTTTGGGAGTACTGGGGGCACTGCTCGGTAAATATCTCAAGCAGGCAAAAACAAATTAATCTCAAAACAAAATCAATCAGTTGTTTCTTTTTGTTGTTTTCTTTCCACACACACACACGCACCTCTTGTTTGTTTCACACGTGTTGTTTAGTGTTTTTGCACGTTTTTTTTAATTAACGTGAGGTTCAAAATGGTGCGAAAAATTATGAAAATGCACACACACTATGTTATGAAAGAATACTGATTAAGTGTGAGAAAATAATATGAAATAATACTGATTAAGTGTGAGATAATATGAAATAATACTGATTTGGTATGAGATAAATAATAATATGAGAGAATACAGGTTATTTGTGATGTGATATTGAGAATTATTCCCTTTTTATCTGGTAGGACAATATGTACAGGTTGGATAGGAATGACTTGTTGAGATATTTACTAACATTGCCTTGGTATATTGTATTGTACTGTACATTGACGCTGGTATTATTAAAATCAATACTTCTTTGAGGAAACATTGTCTTCGTCACTTGGTTCCTGTTATTACTTTACGACGCGAATTTAGTAATGAGACGCCTTTTCCTTGAAGAAAAAGAAGTTTAATAATATGACCCTAAGGCTCTGTTCACATGAGGCATTTAATTAAACACATTGTTTGATATGCGCATTTCCAAAGTCAATATCAGTCTATGGATTGGTTCACAAAACATGCCAGTACTGTACCAAGATTCTCCTTGTAACTGTGTGTTTGTGAATTACATATAAAGTAATATCAGTGTACACACATAGTAATTACCACACCACTATGTTATGAAGGCAGTGTGTTGACTCATTGACTAACACTAACCAATGAGGAGAGAGAATTTATGTTACCATGACAATTCTTGGTGAACTTCACATGGAGTGATGACATCATACCTTACACACACACAGTAACAACACTGTTGATAATGTTTTATGTGTACAGTACAGTGTTTGAAAAGAAATATTTCAAAAACACCTCGTGTAAACATGATATAAGTCTCCCAAGTAATACAACACCACCACTGGTCTGAAAAATTATTATAATGTTTTCTTCATTACTATTACAATGATTATCTTCATCACTATTACACTGATTACAATGATTATTTCTCTCAAAAACACATACAGTATAGAGATACCTGTTTGTGTGCAATGACACGGATGTTTGAGTGTGTGTTGGACATTACTAATTCCTCCAACCCATGCCAGAAAACCAGACTCCCTCAGTATACACATTGTTGTTTGTTGTATGGTGCGGTGTGGAGGAATCCATGGGTAAGCTGTGGTCCCATTTCCCTGGGATGTACTTCAGTAGCCCAGACATGTAGGGACATACAGACCATCCTTTATTTTAATTTGTTTTTTTTCACTGTGACCGGAGTGTACCAGGGGTCTGTGTGGCAAGAGGCCATTTTGACCCGGGAGAACATCAACAACAACAACAACCAACCAACCAATCCCCAATCACCTTAATTAATCCCTTCAATCTAAGGAGGATATTTCTGGGATTTCTTCCATCTGACTATTGTAATACAGTATATATGTATGTATGTATGTTTCCTTGTATCTCAAACCAGCCTCTTAAGAGTTGAAGGGATTTATAAGGGATTATCAAGGGATTATTATTATGCTGATTATTATTATTATTATTATCATCCTGTATAACTCCAGCCTCGTAGAATTGAAGGGATTATTATTATTATTATTATTATGTATATTTTCTTGTATATCACTAGGGCCTACCACAATTGAAGGGATTATTAAGGGATTATTATTAATATTATTATATATATATTTTCTTATATCTCATACCAGACTTCATCGTATGTACCGCCAACAATATTGGTTCTCGCATACTGCCCAAGATGCGACTCTTTATATTTAGTAATAGTGAAGGGAACGTATTATTATTATTATTATTATCCTTATTATTATCCTGTATAACTCCAGCCTCGTAGAATTGAAGGGATTATTATTATTATTATTACTATTACTATTATTGACCAGTGGTGTTGTATGTATGTATGTATGTATGCAAGACCAAAATAATATTGTTGTGGTTAATAAGTGTTTGAAACTAACTCTCTCTCTCTCTCTCTCTCTGTGATTGCTGCGTTGTCAATCATCATTATTATTATTTTTTTTTTATTAATAATAATAATATTATTATTATTTGAGACTGGCTACCCTAGTTAATTTATCATATACAGTCACGTTTCTCTCTACTTAATTTTTATACAGTATATTTTCTGTATTCATATATTATTATTATTATTATTATTATAATTATTATAATTATTATTATTATTTATTTATTTATTATAATTATTATTATTATTTATTTATTTATTTATTTATTATTTTTTTCAAGACTGGCTTCCCTAGTTAATAATTTATCATCTATGAATTTATTTATATAGTGATACATTTCTTTCTACTTAATAAAAAATAAATGAAAAAAATTAGAGAGATAAGAGATAGATAATAATGGAGAGAGATAAATGAAAGAAAAATAAGAGAGAGAGAGAGAAAGGGGAGAGATGACAGATAGATAAAAAGGAGAGAGAAAATAGATTGATAAAGAAGAGAGAAAGAGATAAAAGATGGTTATATATAAGAGAGAGAGATAGAGATAAAAAAGAGATAGATAAAAAGGAGATAGAGGAACCTGAGAGATAAATAGATAAAAAAAAGAGAGATAAGAGAGAGTAAAACTAATGAAGAGAGAATGATGTCAATGGAGAGAGAAAGACAGATGTCAATGGAGAGAAAAGGAGAGAGAGAGAGAGAGATATCGATGGAGAGAAAAGGAGAGAGAGAGAGAGATATCGATGGAGAGAAAAGGAAAGAGAGAGATATGTTGATGTAGAGAGAGAGAGAGGGAGTTAAAGTTAGTATGCGGCGGTATATATATATATATAATAATAATACTAGTGTTTGGTGGGTATTAACGAGGTCACTCCTGCAATTATTATTACATATGTTATTCCTTTATTATTAGATTACAGGTTTTATTTTTCACCATGAAATATATTTTTGGATTTTGACAATTAGAGTGATAAGGGGGTATGATTGATACAGTGTATATTGATATTCTTTATACCTTATGATAATTAAAATAGCATAACTAATGCCTGCATATTATAATCTCTGTTTTCTTTCACCTTTAATTAAGAGACGGTTTTTATTATTATTATTATTATTACTATTATATCAAATGAAGGAAAAATTTATTATTACAAAACGAATTACTGTACTGTTGTTTTTACTCTATTATTTATATTATTTATTCTTTTTTTTATGTCAAATGAAGGAAAATTATCACAGAAGAAAAATTAATTACTACGCTATTATTATATGAAAATATTCACAGAAAAAGAATTAATGACTGTACTAAATTAATTAATTATTTGGGAATACAGTAAGCCCTCAATATTAGATGTTTAAATTTGGCACTACTATATATCCTTTTAAGACTTAAATAATGTGTATGGTAATGAATATCACAAGACAAGGGTGTGTTATGTCACCATGGTTGTTCAATATATATATGGATGGTTGTATGAGAGAGATGAAAGCCAAAGTGAATGGTCTGGGGGTGAAGTTGAGGCTGAATGAAGCAAATTGGTCCTTGGCGGCAAGTTTATTTGTGGATGACACTGTGTTGATGGCTGAGAGTGAAAGGGAGTTACAGAGAGTGGTGGATGAGTTTCACTCAGTCTGTGTGTAAACGAAGGAAACTGAAGGTGAATGTTGGCAATAGTAAAGTGATGGTATTTGAGAGAGCAGAAACTGAAGTGATTGACTTTGCTACACCTTACAGAGTGGGAGTACCAACTGGGACGAAGTGTGAGATAACTCTGAGGGGTGAGAGGATGGAGGAAGTGAAGGAGTTTAAGTACCTGGGTACAGTTATGTGTAAACATGGGAGTATGGAAGGAGAAATTAGGGAGAGAGCAATGAGGGGCAGGCAGGTCATAGGATCACTGGGGAGGATTATGAAGGGTAGGAGTGTGAGTATGGAAGTGAAAAGGGGACTACGAAATAGTATAATCCTGCCAACACTGACGTATGCGTCGGAGACATGGACATGGAGTAGGGCTCATCAGTCTAGAATAGGTGCTGTGGAAATGAGTTACTTGAGAGGAGCATGTGGACTTACTAGGTGGGATGGAGAAAGTAATGAGTGCATATGAGAGATGTGGTATAAGTGAGAGTGGTTGAGAACTTGAGAGAGTAACGTGTAATATAGTTTATAGTTATTAATTAATTAAAGTTAAATTAGGTGGTTTGGAAATTGGACATGTAGAAAGAATGTAAGGTGTGGAGTTTGTAATGAAGGTGTATGAAAGTGAAGTTGTGGGAAAAGTTATTATTATTATTATGAAAAATAAAGTGTTGCCACCCGCCCCACGTGTTAATGTTTATGTTTCGAGTTGGTAACACTGTGAGGACCTGTCATTCATTCATCATGGCGGCCAGCACTGGTAACAACAAGATTTCTACATATATTTTGTTGGTTTTAATGGACAATACGTAACAATGGACAATACGTAACGTAATGAAGGTACAGGGACTACACAGACATAAAATAATGGTGGGTATACAAGGTGTGGAGGAAATTAATAGGTGAAATATATGTGTGTAATATAATGTTTGGCAAACATTATTACGAACGGTTTTTCTACCTCCATTACCCACTTAGGTAAAGGTACAGAAGTGGACCTTACTGTATAATAGATATTTTACTGTCATTACCCACTATTTTGGACCATTCTAAGACACTTTTCTTCTATGGTTTTTCTTCCTCAAATGCCCCGTTTCCAGGATAGGGCATATTCAAATGGAGCATTTTGAAATTAGCCTGACCTTACCTGACCTGACCTAACCTAGACCACATCAGACTACCGGGACCTAACCTGGGCAAACTACCGGGAAATAATCGTGATAAAGTACAATAAATGACAGGGGTAAAATACTAGGACCCAGCCGGATCTGGCAACACTGCTGAATTCAGGTCCACTTCTATACTAATACCCCCACTTATTTAGACCATTCTAAGACTATTTCCGGTATTTATTGAAAGAATTACCGTTTTGTAACAATGTTGCCAGATCTGGATAGGTCCCAGTATTTTGCCCCTGTTCATTTACTGTACTTTACCACGGTTATTTCCAGGTAGTTTGCCCAGGTTAGGTCCCGGTAGTCTGCTGTGGTCTAGGTTAGGTCAGGCTCATTTCAAAATGCCCCCTTTGAATATGCCCTATCTTGGAAATGAGGCATTGGCGGAGGAAATACCGTAGAAGAAAATAGTCTTAGAATGGTCTAAATAAGTGGGTAATGAAGGTAGAAAAACAGTACGCAATAACGGTGAATTGGGAGTGTGGACAACTGTAGATATGTTATCTATTTGTATTAAGTGTTATTATTGTTACAGGTACAGTATAGTGATGGGTACAAGGCAACACTACTTGAACATTTTTATTTCATCTCTGGTGATCCCTCAGGGTGAACCTCCAGACACCCAGTAGACAACACACTTGGCTTCACCTGTGACTACAACTCCTGGAATATTTCATACAATAACAATGATGGTAAGTGTATTAAACATTGAAGACAGTTTATCTATCTATTCATAGCTCTGATGCCTCACTCCCTCTAGGAACTCTCCCCAAGGGGATGGCCATGACAGAAGAGTGTACAGTTTTCCCTGTTCCAATACTCCCTCCATGCTTAGTCCAGCCCTTCCCTTCCATACACATTTCTCTCCCTCATGTATTCCTCCATTCTGTTCATCCATCTGACTGGTGGTTTGTCTCTCATTCCATGTCCCTCCCCTCCACTTCACTCTTATACACCTTAGTGAACTCTGTCATGCATTCTCTCCAAATGTCCAAACCATCTCAATATACTTCACTTCACTCTCTCCATCACCTTACATTCAGCTGGCTCAGTACCATCTACCTTCTCACTCACACCACACCTCTCATATACATTCTCATTACTTTCTCCATCCCACCTTGTCATGACACATATACTCTTCTCGGGTAACTCATCTCTACTGCACCTATTCTAGACTGCTGTGCCCAATTCCATGTCCATTTCTCTGATACATATGTTAGTGTTGGCAAGACTATACTGTACTATTTCTCAGTTCCTTTGTCACCTCCTTACTCACACTTCTACCCTTCATGATTCTCCCTAGAGAGCCTATGACCTGCCTACCTTCTACTGCTCTCTCCTTCCATGTTCCCATATTTACATAACACTGTTACTATATATTTAAATTCCTTCACTTCCTCCATCCTCTCACCTCCCAGAGTTCTCACACTTGGTCCCAGTAGTTACCCTTGCCCTATATGGTGTTGCAACTTCAATCACTTCAACCTCTGTCCTCTCAAAGAGAGTCAACATTATATATATAATTTATTGATACAGTAATGGTTAATAATGTAAAAGTCAACATTATATATATATAATTTATTGATACAGTAATGGTTTATAATGTAAGAGTCAACATTATATATTTAATTAATTGATACAGTAATGATTTATAATAATGTTTTCTGGTTCAGTTTCCATGGAGTTTGTGTTATACTTCACACTGGTTCTGGAATACCTGTGGTTCCCTCCCTGTACTCCTAACACCAACCAGTCTTGTGGCATTCAACACTACAACTTAAGTAACAACAACAACACCAATGCTAATACTCTGGAGGTTAGTTCTGTATGTTTAACTTGTATTAAAGGGAAGTATTCTCAAGTGCAAATTGGAGTATACACAATCCCTCCTGCAAAGTTTGATGGAATTCCTATAATTTCCATCTGACTCATATTGAACCACCAGGGTGGCTCAATATAAGATATAAAGGCAAGGCATATGTCCACCCTCTCTTCTTCCCCACCCCAGCCTCCCCTCTTATCCATAGGGAAGTATTGCCTGTAGTGATGTTAGCAATACTTTAAAGGTTTTGGCGCCCCTTCAGCCCCAGCCACTCCCTGTTAGTTCTACATTTGTCCCTCGTTTCTTTCGATTTCCTTCCTGCTTGCTATCTCACCTTTGTATCACCTTGTTGTTACAGCATTTAATATCAGTCAATCCCTTCCCCTACCCTCCCCAACATTGCCACCGATAAAACAAAACACGTCCTTCAATGCAGCTTTATTTTTGTTTCTTACAGATGTGAACGGATGGAGAGACAGGAAGGATGGTAATTGAAGTTTACGTCTTGGATGTTGGCAGTCCTTGAGTGTGGATGTTGGCAACACTGATGATGTCTTTGACTGGTAAGTAGAGTTTTCTTTGTATATATAAGACAAGCATTATGAAATAGAGAAGAGGTAACTAACTTCTCCCATGTAAGGGGAGATTCTCTTGTTGGTGAATTGGAAGGTCTGCGATTCCTCCAAACTATACCACATAACAGTTTGGAGGAATCAGTAGCCCTCTAATTTACCAACAAGAAAACTGCCCCATAAGTGTTTCAGAAAAATTATAAATGGTGTTCGAGAAATGAAACACGTGGGGAAGATAAAATTGTATTGTAAAGAAATGGTGTCTAAAATAACCTGAAGAGAGATGGCCTGGTATGTAGTAGGATTGAATATAGTTACCGGTATTATAGTTTATGGATAAAACACTCATGATTATTACTGTTGTTGCAGAGGGGAGTATTGACAGAAGAGACCAAGAAAGGAGGAGGTATAGAAGAGACCGAGAAAGGAGGTGATATAGAAGAAGAGACCGAGAAAGGAGGTGATATAGAAGAAGAGACCGAGAAAGGAGGTGATATAGAAGAAGAGACCGAGAAAGGAGGTGATATAGAAGAAGAGACCGAGAAAGGAGGTGATATAGAAGAAGAGACCGAGAAAGGAGGTGATATAGAAGAAGAGACCGAGAAAGGAGGTGATATAGAAGAAGAGACCGAGAAAGGAGGTGATATAGAAGAAGAGACCGAGAAAGGAGGTGATATAGAAGAAGAGACCGAGAAAGGAGGTGATATAGAAGAAGAGACCGAGAAAGGAGGTGATATAGAAGAAGAGACCGAGAAAGGAGGTGATATAGAAGAAGAGACCGAGAAAGGAGGTGATATAGAAGAAGAGACCGAGAAAGGAGGTGATATAGAAGAAGAGGCCGAGAAAGGAGGTGATATAGAAGAAGAGACCGAGAAAGGAGGTGATATAGAAGAAGAGACCGAGAAAGGAGGTGATATAGAAGAAGAGACCGAGAAAGGAGGAGGTATAGAAGAAGAGACCGAGAAAGGAGGAGGTATAGAAGAAGAGACCGAGAAAGGAGGAGGTATAGAAGAAGAGACCGAGAAAGGAGGAGGTATAGAAGAAGAGACCGAGAAAGGAGGAGGTATAGAAGAAGAGACCAAGAAATGAGACATAAGAGATCACTTCTTGTGTATTCTCTTCTCCTTGATGAAGTTCCTCAAGCTGTCTGGCCAAGTAGCCCTGAGCTCCTGAGGAAGGCCATGGCCTGAACTGGGACTTTCAGAGAGTGCATGTTGTGTTGTGTGCATTGCAGTCTTCAATAGGTACTGTGTTGCATCCTGGACAGGCATCCGCTTGTTCTTGTTCTTGTTGTATATTCTCTTCTTGTTCTTGTTGTATATTCTCTTCTTGTTCTTGTTGTATATTCTCTTCTTGTTCTTGTTGTATATTCTCTTCTTGTTCTTGTTGTATATTCTCTTCTTGTTCTTGTTGTATATTCTCTTCTTGTTCTTGTTGTATATTCTCTTCTTGTTCTTGTTGTATATTCTCTTCTTCTTCTTGTTGTATATTCTCTTCTTCTTCTTGTTGTATATTCTCTTCTTCTTCTTGTTGTATATTCTCTTCTTCTTCTTGTTGTATATTCTCTTCTTCTTCTTGTTGTATATTCTCTTCTTCTTCTTGTTGTATATTCTCTTCTTCTTCTTGTTGTATATTCTCTTCTTCTTCTTCTTGTTGTATATTCTCTTCTTCTTCTTCTTGTTGTATATTCTCTTCTTCTTCTTGTTGTATATTCTCTTCTTCTTCTTGTTGTATATTCTCTTCTTCTTCTTGTTGTATATTCTCTTCTTCTTCTTGTTGTATATTCTCTTCTTCTTCTTGTTGTATATTCTCTTCTTCTTCTTGTTGTATATTCTCTTCTTCTTCTTGTTGTATATTCTCTTCTTCTTCTTGTTGTATATTCTCTTCTTCTTCTTGTTGTATATTCTCTTCTTCTTCTTGTTGTATATTCTCTTCTTCTTCTTGTTGTATATTCTCTTCTTCTTCTTGTTGTATATTCTCTTCTTCTTCTTGTTGTATATTCTCTTCTTCTTCTTCTTGTTGTATATTCTCTTCTTCTTCTTCTTGTTGTATATTCTCTTCTTCTTCTTCTTGTTGTATATTCTCTTCTTCTTCTTCTTGTTGTATATTCTCTTCTTCTTCTTGTTGTATATTCTCTTCTTCTTCTTGTTGTATATTCTCTTCTTCTTCTTCTTGTTGTATATTCTCTTCTTCTTCTTGTTGTATATTCTCTTCTTCTTCTTCTTGTTGTATATTGTCTTCTTCTTCTTCTTGTTGTATATTCTCTTCTTCTTCTTCTTCTTCTTGTACATTCTCTTCTTCTTCTTCTTGTTTATTCTCTTCTCCCTCATTGGGTATCCTGTAAAAAAAAATAACAATAAAAAAATCAATATGAATCCCAACATCTTATCTTTCAATTTTCCAGCATGGACAGAAAACTATTAAATGACAAAAAACAGAAAAATATTAAATAAAAAAAAATAGAGAAGTGTTAAATGATAAACGGGTGGTATTATTAAATTCAATCTTGGACGAAAAGGCGCCCCATCGCTAAACTAGCCTTAAAAAATAATAGGAAATCTGAGTGACGAAGAGAACTTTTAGTCGAAGTAGTAGTTTAATATATTCGTCCCAAAGAGGGAAAAAGTGTGCCTCGGTCTTCTTTAAGGACCCCAGTGATGTAGTCAGAAAATTGGAGGTAAATAAGTCCTTCAAATACTGCCAAGAAACACTACCTATATACAGTATAAGGAGCTTGTTTTGTGGCATAGTCAGAAGGAATACAAGCCACCAAGTTTCATACACAATCACAGGAATACCAAAGCTCTAGGAGTATAAGGGCCAGAGATTAGAGTTGTAATCATTCAGTGGTGTTGAGAGGCAAAGGATTGAGAAAAGAATTCAGCTTTACATGGCAACAAAATGAGTATTATCAGTAAGGAGGAAAAGGAATGTTATTAGAGTGGCAGGAAGGATGAGAGGAGGGAAAGTGAAGAAGGAAAAGAGGGAAAGTTAAAGAAGGAATGTTGTTGGGGAGAGAGGGAGAGAGAGAGAGGAATAGTTTCTGTATTCCAAGGGTTGGCTACATACAACTTACCTCATTAACTTTGATCAATACTGGTAGAGGAGTAAACCATAACTGTCCCAGGTGATAGAAACAATGGTGAAACACCCCGGGATACTGGTCACAATATTGTAGAGGACTTTAGGTGAGATTCTATTATTGGTAATTTTGAAGGGATCCTGATTCCTCCTAACTATGCCAGAAAACAGACAACCTCAATGGTACTAATAGGGGATCTTTTTCACAGCATAGTTTGGAGGAATCACAGACATTTCAATTCACCAACAAAAGCATCTTCCCTGAAGGTTGATGATGCTGGATGATTCATTACTCACACTTCAACCTGTCAACCCAACAATAGATAATTAATAACAATAAAAAATAGTAATGATATGATATATATATAAACTGAAATGCTAACTCATTATCTATACTTGATGAATTTACTGAAATTTCCTAAAAATACCAAAAAATGAAGTAGAAGTTTAACAGTGACCCATCTGCATAAACATTGATGGTGTTTACAATGACAGACTCCTCCACCCCACCCTCATGCAGCAGCACCTAACACACACCGCACGCACAACATTAACATACTTCAATTAAACATAGATGTCATTAACACAAAAAAAAAAAAAGCACTCGAGACCTCGCACACTGCCATCATACAACACAACATACACATTGCCATCTTACAAGAAGCAAAATTGTGCAACACACAAAAAACACCTACATTTCCCAATATCACCACCATCAGACAAGAAATAATAACAATAGTTAATTAATTGTTTTTTTTTCTTTAATTATCTACACTCCAGAATTCAAACAAATCCTCAATTTAAACACTGTTTTCAAAATATCATGCATAGTTCAAGCCACCACCAGATATTTTTGTTTTTGCTTACTCTCTCAGTCATGTGACTTTGTTTACATTGTTCTTTATTCCCAAGATATTTACTACGATGGAAGGAAAGTGTTGGTGGATATTTGATTGTGGCTGTACATATAAAACAACAAGGAAACCATAACCATCATCATCATCAATATCCTATTTACCTTTTTTCAAGGGGTGGGGAGACTGTAGTACCAGTGCAGAACCCCTGACAAGCAAGGGGTCCAACTCCGAGGCTATTTGAGACTTTGTTGGGGTCATTGTTAGAGAGTGTGACCCCCCCCTCACCCCCCCCATGTATCACAAGAATGGTGGGTGATGGTGATGCCACTTACCAACCACAGTATACATACCTACTGCTGTTCCAACTGTCAGTGATGGTGCCAGGAAGGAAGTTGGGTCCTGTCAGTGTGGTAGAGTTGTTCACTATTGTTGGGTCACATTCAGGGCCACATCAATGTTATCCAGGTGTCCAGCTTTTGTCTGGTCTCCATCTCACAGTATATGTCATTTTGTCCTCTTTCTGGGAGTCTGAGCCCATCTGAGTAAAAAGAATTACTGTACTGTATATATATCAACACCATTGTAATTAAAACAGTGGGACCTGAATGCCATACTAACTGCTGTATTAATATTTCTATCAATTGTGGGAGACCTAGCCTACTTGGGTAGAATTACAAACAAACACATCCAACCCCTTCTGGTCCATGGTCAGCAGGGAACTGGATAATTATTTTAGCTTGTGAAGCAACGTTTTGGTAATACTGCCAGATGTATCCACTAAAAAGCAAGTTCTTTACTATACTTCTTTTATGCTAACTTGGTCTTGTAGCCAGGCCCCCTTGTTAGCTGATTGGTTGATTTATAACTGTTGGTGTTGCTTCCCTTACATTGAAGTTGTGTGTGTTTATAGCCTGTTCCTCTGTCTAATATTGATGGAAATTAGGAACATTAAAATGCAAAAGATTTTTAGGAATTTATTGAAAGAATTACCGTTTTGTAGCAGTGTTGCCAGATCCGGCTAGGTCCAAGTATTTTGCCCCAGTCATTTCTTGTACTTTACCACGGTTATTTCCCAGTAGTTTGCCCAGGTTAGGTCCTGGTAGTTTGCCTAGGTTAGGTCCCGATAGTCTGCTGTGGTCTAGGTTAGGTTAGGTTAGGTCAGGCTAATTTCAAAATGTCCCATTTGAATATGCCCTATCTTGAAAATGGAACATTTGCGGAGGAAATGCCATAGAAGAAAATAGTCTTAGAATGGCCTAAATAAGTGGGTAATGAAGGTAGAAAAACCGTACGCAATAACGGTAATTCTTTCAATATTAACCAATTTTTAAGCATCAGCTGCTATGCAGTACTACAGAGAGGATGGTAAGCTGATAAAATTTCTATATACAGTATGTGTTTCAGTTTGCTACATTTCAGTTTGCTGTAAATATATTGTACATTGTAGTCGTAAATTTCTCAACCCACCTGTGGAATGTTATAGAACCACTATAATCTTTTTGTGTACATCCATATGCTGAGCAGGCAGGCATGATGGAATGGATGGAATCAGCTGAGTGAGTGCTGATTGTAGCTCTGTATCGGCTCCATATGTTCTCTCTGTGGGAAAAATTGAGTGTGAACCATTAGACTTGCCACCCTTCATAACACTTATACACATCCTCAGTAACACACAATACATGAGTAAATATTGATAGAATTACTGTTATTGCATACGGTTTTTCTACCTTCATTACCCACTTATTTAAACCATTCTAAGACTATTTTCGGTAAATATTGAATTAATTACCGTTATTACGTACGGTTTTTCTACCTTCATTACCCACTTATTTAGACCATTCTAAGACTATTTTCTTCTATGGCATTTTCTCCGCAAATGCCCCATTTCCAAGATATATTCAAATGGGGCATTTTGAAATTAGTCTGACCTTACCTGACCTGACCTAACCTAACCTAAACTGCATCAGACTACCGGGACCTAACCTGGGCAGACTACCGGGACCTAACCTGGGCAAACTACCGGGAAATAACCGTGGTAAAGTACAGAAAATGACCGGGGCAAAGTACTGGGACCCAGCCGGATCTGGCAACACTGCTACAAAACGGTAATTCTTTCAATAAATACCCTATTTTCTTCTATGCATTTCCTCCACAAATGCCCCATTTCCAAATGGGGTATTTTGAAATTAGCCTGACCTTACCTAACCTAACCTAGACCACAGCAGACTACCGGGACCTAACCTGGGCAAATTACCAGGAAATACCATGGTAAAGTACAGGAAATGACAAGGCAAAATACTGGGACCTAGCCGGATCTGGCAACACTGCTACAAAACGGTAATTCTTTCAATAAATACCCATTCCACTAACTAACACACACCAGTACTTGTCTACTTGGGATGGTCTCTCAGTTATCTCCTTCACAAAGCACACTTTACATCTCCCAGTACTTGGGATGGTCTCTGAGTTGTCTCCTTCTGTTGCTGTCACTATCTCAACAAACAACATTTATGATAAACAGTCAATCCAAGCCAATATTGTCAAATCTTATTACAATGGGACGTGTGATACAGGTGGACGCTGCATTTTAGTCTGTTTTATTTCGCGTCCTTCTCAAATATATATTGTTATAAAGTTCTCACCTCACGTGTGTAATATTATAGTATCACTACGATCCCTTTTCACACATCCATAGGCAGGGATAAAGGTTAAAAAAATGAGAAATATATCACTCACCACAAGATGTGTCCAGATCAGCTGACCAATGTTTTGGGTGTACTGACAGTACACTGTACTCGTGACTCGTGAGACGCGAGTCGACCAATAGAAAACTGGCATCACCTATCATATTTTATACCTTCATGCTTAAAACACGGTGTGAGGGCCCAGTGGGGCTGACTTTATTCTCTGTGAATATTAGTTATCCCCCACAGGGCTAGAATAAAGATTGTTGTAAGATCTGGTCACTTTCTAGTGGATTTGACGAGATCTGCCCACATGGATTAAAAATCCATGTGAGGTGTACTGCAACCGGAGGCCTTTTTTTTTTTTTTTTTTTTTTCACTGCTGTGTGGACCGCCAGCACACGGGGGTGCAATTCCCTTTGCATGCAGCAGTGTAAACTCCCTCCCCCTTATGGTTCCTTCAGGGCTGGTCTCATGGAAGGTACGGCCCCACTTGTAGCTCTTGTGGTAACGTGGACTTGGGCCCACAGCACTGGCTGTGGGATCAAAGCCTTTCCCCCAATCTCCCTGGCGGTCGGAGGCCCCCAGACTCCCTGGTCCAGTAAGCTCTGGTCCCATTTCCTTGGGATGTGCTTCGGTAGCCCAGGCATATAGGGCCAGCCCCTCCTTTATTTTAATTTGTTTTTCACTGCGACCAGAGTGTACCAGGGGTCTGTGGGGCAGGAGGCCATTCTGCCCCGGGAGAACATCAACAACAACAACACCTTGGTGTGAGGTTTAACCTAATTTGTTTTCGTTTGTTGAAGTTGATATTTTGACTAATATGGGATTACTGGGTGCTAACTGGTGAGGGCTGGTTCTACTTCTATCTATCCAGAAATGAGGAATCTGGCATCCTCTACCACACCCTGGCCTGTTCTGTCTCTCTCTCTTTAGTCTCTTACTATTCTCATTCCTTCTGGGTAGCCGACGAGATCGTACCATTGGGTGGCAAAACAAGGAAGACTACAGACGGTGGGAATGTTGGCTCAGGGGTACCATTGGGTGGCACAACAAGGAAACAGACGATGGGAATGTTGGCCCGGGGATACACCATTGGGTGGCACACCCGTGAGCCAGCAGTTCCCTCGTCTGTTGCCTTAAAAAAAAACAGATCTCACTATCGCCCTGACTCCCATTTGGGGGTCCGAGCATCTGCCAAACCTGTATTATGTGTAGTATAAATGGAATAATACCAAACCTGTATGTACAGTATATATAAATGGAATAACAATGCCAAACCTGTATGTATGTATGTATTAATGGAATAACAATGCCAAACCTGTATGTATGTATAAATGGAATAGCAAATAATAGAATAAGTTGAGCTACATTTTTATTAAGAGATACATTTAGAGTTGGTTAAGCCCATTGTTGTTGTAATATAAATAGATGTCTCGACTATCTGTTTAAGTCTGTAATAAAAACTAACATCTTTCTCATCTACATACAATACTCTTCAGTCTGGACACGTGAGGAGGATATGAACCTAAATCTACGGCGAAAGACATATTATCCGTTTAGGAGACGCGCTCAAAGCCTCATACAGTCATATTTATATATATATACAGTATATATTATTTTATTACCTCGTTGTGACAAAGTCGTTTATGTATTTATTTATCATTTATTATATTTCACTCATGATTTATTTATAATTTTTTTTTTTTTTAACTAGTCACAAAAAAAAATAAAAATGAAATTATGTACTGTATAATAAAAATGAAAAAAAAAAATTATAATAATAAAATAATAATAAACAATAATCGTTCTATCCCCATTTCGTCCATCGTTGACGACACATCTGTTAGGCGTTACTTTTAAATTACTTAAAAATCCCACAGAAGAAAAGCGATAACTACCCCCCTTCCCCACCCCTAACACACACACACACGGACTGATGAGACAATGAGGCCTTAAACATAGTCATCATAATAATAATAATATAATCTATCATACTCAACATCCACTTTGTACATATTTACACATTATTTTTTTAAAGCTGAGGAAAGGAAAGACAAGGAGGAAGCTTTACAATTAATTATTACCTGATGCTGCTGCTCCCCTTTTAAGAGACCCTGTGATATAATAGTCAGAAAATTGGAGTTAAACGAGTCCTTCAAATATTGCCACAAAACAACACCTAAATGGAAGGAGCGTGTTTCGTGACATATTTAGGAGAAATCAGAAGCCTCCAATTCTCATATACGATAACAGGGTCCTTAATATATATATATATATTATATTATACCCACCAATGTGAAGTATGTAGGTTGTTGTCTTAATGGGTAAGATAGGCACACTGGGCGTCAGTCAGGATATGCAGTTTATATGGTGAGTGAGTTAGTATGTGTTGACAAGGAGTACGACTTTGGTAAAGGGAGCTTCTTTTGTAAGTGAATTGGAAGGTCTCTTGATTCCTCCAAACTATGCCACAAAACAGATCTATTGGTGTACCATTGAGGGCATCTGTTTTCTGGTATAGTTAGGAGGAATCAGTAGCCTTCTAATTTACCAACAAGAGAACCTCCCCATAATTAATGGACCCAGAGATGTAGTCGGAAAATTGAAGCTATACGAGTCCTTCAAATGTTGTCAGGAGGAATCACAAGCCACCAATTCCCATACATGATCACAGGGTCCTTAAAGGGATATAATCATATTGTACATGACTTGTTGTTGTTGTTGATGTTGGTAAATCTAGAGTAACAGTTTCCTCCTCCTAAGTATTTTTCCAAGCAACAGCTGGACACCATTATATTTATTCATTGGTTCTGTTTCCTGACATTATACTTTGGAGGAATCAAGATACTCCAATGTACCACCAAACATACACTATAATTATCCCCTTAGTTACTGAAGAGTGTTATGCCAGCAAAGGCGTGTTCATTTAACTCTCGTCAACGCCGCACTTTGGGTAGTATGCAAGAACGTCCGTGGTGTTGACGATGGCGTGGTACCGATACGATGGTTCTGTTTTTTGTCAATGGAGTCATCATATACTGGTACCACACACACCATTGTATACACCATTAATGTTCTTGAATATGGCCCTTAATTATATGGATTGTGTGATCTTTTACGAGTGCTACGCCACACAAGACGTTCTCACATTTCTTCAACACCGCCACGCTTAAGGGGGTGCGGGAATAGGGGGGACAGGCTTGGGGGGGCGTTTAGGGGGGTGCGGGAGTAAGGGACAGGCTTGGGGAGGGGGGGGGTGTGGGAGTAGGGGGACGGGTTAGGGGGGTGCGGGAATAGGGGACAGGCTTTCTACCCACCCCAAGCCTGTCCCCCTATTCCCGCACCCACAAGCCTGTCCCCCTATTCCCGCACCCCCCACCCCCCCAAGCCTGTCCCCTACTCCCGTACCCCCTTAAAGGTACAGTAGTCTGATGCAGTTTGTCTTAAGAAGTAAGACTGTGTGATCCTTAAGTGTGTTATGCAGCAAGGCGCTCTATATTTCATATTTCTTTAAGGGGAGATTCTCTTGATGGTAAATTGGAAGGCTACTGATTTCTCCTAACAATGCCAGAAAAACATAGATGCCATCAACGGTACTAATAGGGGATCTGTTTCATGGCATAGTTTGGAGGAATCACAGACCTTCCATTTCACCAACAAAAGAATCTCCCTTTTACAGCATAATTAAAGATATGGTTTTTGAGATGGCAAAAACTCTCAATTTTCCTCTGTAATAAACTCAACGTAAAGTAGTGTGATCTTTAGGAGTGTTGTACAGTAAAATGCTTACATTTCTCCAACATCACACTTAATCAAAAATATAGTTTGACATGCTGAAAACTCAATCAATTTTCCTCTGTGCTACCGCTAATAAAACATACATATGCGTCAAGAAGTAGTAGGACTGTGTAATTTTCTCACTCTCCCCAACACCACACTTATAAAATTCAATAATAGTGGTCTGACACGGCAAAAACTCAAATAAATTCCCTCTGTGCTACCAATGATAAATCCAACATTCGCCACACTTGTAAATAAATAACTGTTTTGACACCGAAAACTCTAATAAAATAATTTACCACACTTATCAATAATCAATCACCAAATACTCTCAATTAATTTTCCTATTTGTTATTTGTTATTTTTTTGGTTGCTACCGCTAATAATAAACCAAACCCAAAACACAGCACCTCCTCCACTCCTTATACAGTCCACAAGTCTAACCCAAGGTGCCTGTGAGTGATGGACAGTAGACCCTGGATATATAATGAATAAATACTTGTATCCAACACTTCATTTTATACTCAGTGAACACCACCAAATGTGTTCCCAGGCTATTGTTATTCATTACCATTCATTACCACACTAACAAAGTGTTTTAGTGAGCCTGTGTTAAAAGGATATTGTGTGTGTGTGTGTGTTCTCAGGCTATTGTTATTCATTACCATACACACTAACAAAGTGATTTACGGAGCCTGTGTTAAAAAGGATAGTGTGTGTGTGTGTGTGTTCTCAGGCTTCTGGTATTCATTACCATACACACTAACAAAGTGATTTACTGAGCCTGTGTTAAAATGGATATAGGAGATAAATATAATCATCTTATATCAAGGGCCTACTGTGGTACAATAATTTGTCGTTACCGATTCCTCCAAACTATGCCGGAAAACAAACTGTGAGGCAACGTGTTTGTTTCTTGGTGCAGTTCTGTTACTTTAAGAATATACATACACACAGTCACCCAAACATCATGGTTTGTGCCAATTGTCTTGTTTGAAAATAGTTTACAGAATATTATACAAAACAGAGATACAGAATATAATTGTGTTTGGTTAAGACTGTAAACATACTTGGAAAATTCTTACATTATCCAGAGAGAAAGGGATGTGTGTGTGTGTGTGTGTGTGTGTGTGTGTGTGTGTGTATTTATTCAGTTCGGTGTTAAGAACAAAATAACAAAACAAGGAGTGTGTTGTTGGTAAATTGGAGGGCTACCGATTCCTCCTGTCACTAATGGGGGATCTGTTTCATGGCATAGTTTGTTGGAGGAATCAGCTGGATAGTCAATTTCAATGTAAGGGTGGTTCCAATATTTTTTTTTTCTTTTTAGACTGTACATTACATAATTCTCCCCTTTGAAAAAAAAAAAAAAGATACGTCATAATATAGTACATTTGCTGAGCACCACTTCTGGAATATAACTAAACAGGAGTCTACAAAAGGACTCTGTGATTGTGTACGAGAATTGGAGGTTTCTGGTTCCTTCCGACCATGCCATGAAACAAGCTCCTTCAATGTAGGTGGTGGTGTTTCGTGGCAATGTTTGGAGGACTCGTTTACCTCCAATTTTCTGACTACAGTACAGTACACACCACGAGAAGAACTGGAGGCTTCCGATTCCTTTCGAACATGCCATGAAACAAGCTTCTTCAATGTAGACGGTGGTGTTTCGTGGCAATGTTTGGAGGACTTGTTTACCTCCAAAATCCTGACTTGGAGTGTAGAATGTATATATGGAGTGATTTGGGAAGTGAGTGAGGAGTGAGTGAGTGAGTGAGTGAATGAGTGTGATTTGATCTCTTCTTTGCACTGCTGAAAATATTATATGCCATTGTTTGTACATTAATGTGGAAGTGCAGCGTTGGTAAATCTGGAGCAACTGATTCCTCCAAACTATTCCAAGCAACAGAACACCATTATTTTTGTTCATTTGGTCCTGTTTCCTGGCATACTTTGGAGGGATCATGGCACTCCAATGTAACAAAAGTGAATTACCCCCTTAATGTTACAGTAGGTCGCTGCTCTGTACTTTCAATATAAAGTAGTACACAAAAGGAAATGAAGTACAGTGGAAGGACACACACAATACCACTGCTTACATCAACACTGTATCCATCATAATAATAATAATAATAATAATAATGATAATAAAGAATAATAATGATAATAAGTAATAATAATGATAATAATAATGATAATAATAATAATAAACAATAATAATAATAATGATAATACAGTAATAATAATAATAATAATAATATAGCAACAGAGTCCCTCAAATGAATAGCAATCTTCGTCAAACCCACTGAGTTTTCTTGCACACACACACCCACAAAAAAATAATAAATTACAATCCAATATCAACACAATAAGATGTCATTTCCAACAACAGCCTGGGTCATTCTCATTACACACACCTTTTTAAACATTAGCAAATCCAAGTGATAAGGACATATTCGTTCAATGGTGTGTGTGTGTACAAACTACTAGCAGTACTCAACACAATCTCTGTACTGTACATTCATTATAAAAATTGATATCACAAGTACACCAAGATAAATTTTGTTAGCAAATATATATGTTTAGTTTATTATTCTATTCTTTTGATTTTCCCTCATGGAACTCTCTCAAACTAAATTTCTTAAGGGGAGGAGATTCTCTTGTTGGTGAATTGGAAGGTCTCCGATTCCTCCAAACTATACCATGAAACAGATTCCCTAATATAGTAAGTAACATTGAGGTGGTCTGTTTCCTGGTATAGTAAGGAGGAATCAGTAGCCTTCCAAGTTACCAACAAGAGAATCTCCCCTAATCCACCTCTCCATACAAATACCCTCTTTTTTTTAAGTAAGTATCCAGCCATATAAGTCAAGTCATTTCAACATTAAGTAAGTAAGTGTGATTGGAGCCTGGGAACATCACCGTATCCACAAGAAGCAACTTTCTCTTCGACGAAAGTACTCCATCGCTTTATCTGCATTGCAATATACAGTAACAGGAACCAAGCGACGAAAAGAGTGTTTCGTCAAAGTGTGTTTAATACTACAACCATAAGTCTCTTCACCAAAATAAAAAAATTGTCAACACACCGAAATACCCATTGCCGAGATGAGCTGAGTCACGTCAAAACACTCCTTAAAGTACCAGATTAAAAACAGAAATCAAACCTATTTTACACAGCTTAAGGGGGAAGTAATGTTGTTAGTAAATCAGGAGTAACAACAGATTCCTCCAAACTATTCCAAGCAACAGGACATCAGTATATTTGTTCACCTGGCCCTGTTTCCTGGCATATATTGGAGGAATCGAGGCACTCCAATATACCACACATATATACTATCCCTTTAAGGACCCACATGATGTAATCAGAAAATTGGTGGTTAGTGAGTCCTTCAAACATTGCCACGAACCACCACCTATATTGAAGGACCATGTTTCGTCGCAGAGTCAGAAGGAATCAGAAGCCACCAACTCTCATACACAATCACAGGGTCCTTAAGTAACCCAATTTAAAACACACGTTGCTGTCAGTGTCTAGTCTCACACACTCATACCACAAGCAGAAATTTTATAAGTTTTTTTTTTTTTTTTTTCTACATTTTTTTTTACCAATAATCTTTTCTTTTCACTTTTTTTTTGCCATCAGTCAGTCTACAAAATATGGGTAAGTTATTCATAGCAGGACAACTAACTAACTACAGTATTGTCCACTTACTAACTCTGGTAGACCCTTGATATAAAATGATCAAATTTAACACATAATTATATTCTTTTAACACAGGCCCAGTAAATTACTTTGTTAAGTGTTTATGGTAATGAATAACAGAAGCCTGGGAAAACCTACGGTTGGTGGTCTTCAGTGAATGACTCGAGTGTAGAATGAAGACAGTGGTGGATACAAATAAATTATCTATTCATTGTATATCCAGGGTCTACTTTATCTGTCTCTATTTTCATACGCGTGAAACTGGACAAACCTTGAGTCGCTTTTAAGGATCTGATCAGCCGAGTAGAGAAGATGGCCAGATGTAAAAAAAAATGAAATATAAAAATAACTTTCATTATCATACGTTGGGTTTGGCCTTAGCAAATCTCAAAAAATAAATAGATTCTGGTAATAGTCGAGTAGAGGAGGTAGACAGATATATGTATAGAAAAAATCATAAAATAAAACTAATCATTATAATTACTGTATGTTGGGTATGGTTAGAAGACGCATCGATAAAAATAAAGGAATTCCAACACGACTTTCTGCACAAAAGAGTCAGTAAAGGAAATTTGTATGGAGACGAATGAATAACAACAAAGAGTTCCAATATGAATTTCAGCACAAAAGTAAACATAAAAGGAGCAACAAATAAATAAAAATAGGAGTGCCAATATGAATTTCTGAAGTAAGGGGAATAAGTAAGAGTATGTATGAATAAACAACAAAGACAATAGGTGAAATGACTATTAAATATAAACAAAGACAGTCCCAACATGAATTTCTGCACAAAAGAATGAGTGAAGTGATTTTGTACGGAGACGAATTAATAAAAACAAAGTGTTCCGATTTGAATTTCTGCACGTAAGAATGAGTAAAGGGAATAAGGAAGGAGACTTATGAATAGCTAAAGAGAACAGGCATGATAAAAAAAATCAAAAAAATCAGATAGCAATTTCTGAACACAAGAATGAGAATGGAGTAAGCGAAAATATATATGAGTAATAACAGAGTTCCAATTTGAATTTCTGTGTACAAGAACAAGTAAAGGGGATATGTATGTAAAGATGTTAGAATAAAAACAAAAGTTTCAATACAATTTTCTGTGCAAAAGAATGAGCAAAGGGTGATTTCTGAACATGAGAACGAGTTGAGGAAATAAATAAGACGTATGAATATATATAGCGTGTTTAGATACAAGCGTCTGACTGACTTTGCCATGTCAGGTGTGTCAAGTGGTGCTAAAACAAAAGGAAGAGATGTACTATTGGCCACAAGGATTGGTACACACCTTGTTGTTGTTTTAGAGGGTTTTACAACTTATAGAAAATATCAGACTACATTACTGCAATACAACATTATTATTAGGTTTGTGGTTTTGTAACTGTAATACATTATACATCATCATCATTAGGCTTGTTGTTTTGTAAGACTATGTAACTGCAATACAACATTATTATTAGCTTTGTTGTTAAGCAATCACCGAGTCACTTGATATACCATTCTTTGCAGTACTTCCAGAATAATTAATGACCTCTCTTTCCATATAGTCTGTGCAAAAATTCATGTGGCCAACTGTACAATCAATCACAACACTATGAGGCCGAGTGGGGCTCGAAAATATCCCAAACAAACACTGTAGCTAGTCAGGTTCCTCAAGATTAATTTCTGTGCTATTTATAATTTCTCCTAGGTACTACTTACTACACTATATAAAAATCTGACTTTTCTACTCTATGAAAAAATAACAAATAAATTACCAATATACCCAAATCATGAACTGAATAGGATTTTCGTAAAATATTTTCCTCTACATTCTTATGCGAGTCGTATAATGTCATTACAAACTATATTACACTTGAATAAAAACAGAAAATATACAGTGGTAGGCTCTGAAGGGATGTCATATTCACACACTCGGTAAACTGCAGGGTAATGATTCCTCCAAGTCAAGTCAGGCAACAGGTCAAACCAACTTGATTTAGGTAAGTAGTTTGTTTCTTGGGTATGGAGGAATGATTTACTAACCTTCAATTCAAACACAACACACCTTAAGGGGAGATTCTCTTGTTGGTGAGTTGGAAGGCTACTGATTCCTTCCTCCTAACTATGCCGGAAAACAGACGCCCTCAATTATACTAACGGGATCTGTTTCATGGCACAGTTTGGAGAAATCAGAGACTTTCTAATTCACCAAAGAGTCTCCCCCTAACAGAACCAAAGAAAATAATGTATCACAAGACCAAAACTAGACTTAAACAATAATAATAATAATAATAATATGCATTACTCTACAGACAATACTGAGATCAGCAACTACTATCACCATTCACACACACACACACAGACACATGCAAGCACAGACACAGACATACACAATACAGTTATCACTCATATCACATTTGGGGTCCATAGTCGTCGTATGCAAGAATGAATGTCTGTGGTGTTGACAATGGCGTTAACTTATAAGCTCCCAGGCTCTCATGTTGTCAACGCTGAATATTATTACAGTTACTGTTACACTCGTTTCTATTGTTCTCACACAAATTACTGTTTAATCCCTCAAACCTAGTACATTACATTACAAACATTACTCAACTTTTGTAACCAGTAGTACATTACAAACATTACCCAACTTTTGTAACGAGCAATACATTACAGTACATACGTTACCCAACTTTTGTAACCAGCAGTACATTACAGTACATACATCACCAAATTGTTGTAACCAGTAGCAATTACAGTACAATACATGTCACAAAAATCCTGATGTAATATTTATGCTCCGAGAATAAACCTACTACAGTATTACAGGTGGAAGCATCAGACTTATTTAATGGGGGAACTAGTAAAGTGTTGGTGGTAAATGTGGAGTAAACATGATTCCTCCAAATTACTCCAACCAACAACAAAAATAGGATACCATTATTATTATTATTGTTGTTGTTGTTAGACTTGTAAATCTGGAGTAAACATGATTCCTCCAAATTACTCCAACCAACAACAAAAATAGGATACCATTATTATTATTATTGTTGTTGTTGTTAGACTTGTAAATCTGGAGTAAACATGATTCCTCCAAATTACTCCAACCAACAACAAAAATAGGATACCATTATTATTATTATTATTGTTGTTTTTACTGTTGCTGTTGTTAGACTTGTAAATCTGGAGTAAACATGATTCCTCCAAATTACTCCAACCAACAACAACAAAAATAGGATACCATTATTATTATTATTGTTGTTGTTGTTGTTACTGTATTAGACTTGTAAATCTGGAGTAAACACTGATTCCTCCAAACTACTCCATCCAACAACAAAAACAACAACAAGAAAAACAGGACACCATTATTATTATTATTGTTATTGTTGTTCGACTGGTCCTGTTTGTTTCCTGGCATAATTACATACTTTGAAGGAATCAAGGTGCTCTAATGTACCAAAAGTATACTACTCCTTTAACATAATAATTGTATTCTGTGGTACAAATCTTTACTCCTGATAATTATATATATATATACTGTATGTGTATGTATGTATGTATGTGATTATATTTTAAACAGTACATGATGTGCAGATACCTTTCTATGATAAAATTATTGATATGAATGCTAGATTATTATAATTATTATCATTATTATTATTATTATTTTGTTTATAAATGCACCACAACACAATACCCACCACCACCACCAGTCAGTACACACTCTTGGAAGGTCTCCGATTCCTCCAAACTACTATGTCACGAAAAAAAAACAGATGTCCAATTAAGGGACCCTGTGATCGTGTATGAAACCTGGTGGCTTCCGATTCCTCCAGTCTGTGCCATGAAACGAGCTCCTTTAATGTAGGCTAGGTGTGTATGTTTCATGGCAATGTTTGAAGGACTCTCTCTAACCTTCACTTTTCTGACTACATCACAGGGGTCCTTAATATCAATGAGGGTGTCTGTCTGTGTATGTCTTGGCATAGTTAGTTAGTTAGTTAGTTAGGAGGAATTGGTGGCTTTCCAATTTGCCAACAACAACAAGACAGTCTAATTCATTTGAAGGCGTGGGTAAGGCGTGAGGTTGGGAAGTTGATTTTTAAAAGGGTTGGTGGTGAATTGGTGTGTTGGGGAGTGGGTGTGTTGGGGAGTGGGTGTGTTGGGGAGTGGGTGTGTTGGGGAGTGGGTGTGTTGGGGAGTGGGTGTGTTGGGGAGTGTGTGGGTTGGGGAGTGTGTGGGTTGGGGAGTGGGTGTGTTGGGGAGTGGGTGTGTTGGGGAGTGGGTGTGTTGGGGAGTGGGTGTGTTGGGGAGTGGGTGTGTTGGGGAGTGGGTGTGTTGGGGAGTGGGTGTGTTGGGGAGTGGGTGTGTTGGGGAGTGGGTGTGTTGGGGAGTGGGTGTGTTGGGGAGTGGGTGTGTTGGGGAGTGGGTGTGTTGGGGAGTGGGTGTGTTGGGGAGTGGGTGTGTTGGGGAGTGGGTGTGTTGGGGAGTGGGTGTGTTGGGGAGTGGGTGTGTTGGGGAGTGTGTGGGTTGGGGAGTAGATTTTTAAAAGGGTTGGTGAATTGGTGTGCTTGTAGGTAGGTGGAATTTTAAATGGGTTTGTGGATTAGTGAGTGGAAGTTTGGGTTGATGGAATAGTGAGTGGAAGTTTGGGTTGATGATTGGAAGTTTGGGTTGATGAGTGGAAGTTTGGGTTGATGGATTAGTGAGTGGGTTGGTGGGTGGGTTGGTGTGATTGGTGTGTGAAATATTGGGTTGGTGTGTGAAATATAGGGTTGGTGTGTGAAATATCGGGTTGGTGTGTGAAATATCGGGTTGGTGTGTGAAATATTGGGTTGGTGTGTGAAATATTGGGTTGGTGTGTGAAATATTGGGTTGGTGTGTGAAATATTGGGTTGGTGTGTGAAATATTGGGTTGGTGTGTGAAATATTGGGTTGGTGTGTGAAATATTGGGTTGGTGTGTGAAATATTGGGTTGGTGTGTGAAATATTGGGTTGGTGTGTGAAATATTGGACTGGTGTGTGAAATATTGGGTTGGTGTGTGAAATATTGGGTTGGTGAGTGGAATTTTTGCTTTGTTGGTGTGTGGAATTTTTGTTTGGTTGATGCGTGGAATTTTCATTTGGTTGGTGTGTGGAATTTTCGTTTGGTTGATGTGTGGAATTTTCGTTTGGTTGATGCGTGTCGAGTGTTGTACGGGCAAAACACTTCCCCGTCTCATTTCCTGGGTGAGAACTTGGGGTTGGTGGGTCCGTGAGTGAAGGAGCGCAGTTCGTAGGGCAGGTTGGTCTTGTGTAGTGTGGCGGCATCAGCGTCACTCTTACGGAAGATGAGCATACGGATGTCAGTGTGGAGGTAGATCTTGCCGGACTTGGAACTGACAAACCTGTGTGTGTGTGGACGGGGAAAACAATGCAGCTTTGTTAATTAATCCTTGGAAACACACGTGCACACACACACACACACACTCTCTCTCACACACACACACACACACACACACACACACACACACACACACACAGGCTCATCTCATACTGTGTTCAATCTGTGCCTTGCTCATGAATAAGTAAATAGTGTTTGTGTGTGTGTTCTTAAATCAACTATAGTATATTGTATTATTAGGTAAAGAACAATGATTTTATTATTCCTTACAAACCAGTGAGTCATATAAGGAACTAAAACTTTACAACTCTCAATACTTTCCTATGAGATTTAGTGATTGGTCAAATCACTTCATTAACTATCCTGTGTTAAATGAATAGTATTACATATATTATCAGTACACAATATTTGTTAGGAAACCAAAGCCCCATCCACATGAGGTGTAAATAAATAAATGTTATACGGATGAATAGTGTTAGATATATATGTAATACCCAAAATTTGTAATGAAACACAACCCCATCCTTTGATGCAAGACATATGAGGCAGTGCAGTCCCTGGTAGCCAAATCGGTCTGTGTATTGATTTAATGGTGCTAAATGAAGTGTTAAACCAATAAACACCATTAAATATATATTATGCAACAATCAAAATTTGTAATGAAACTGGCCCCCTTTCCCCCTCTGACCTGAGATGTATGAGGTATCGCAGCCACTGGTGTGCGTTGGGGTCGGTATCACTGGCTCCCACCGGCATGTTGAGTGTGCGTTGTCTGACAAAGGTGCGTGAGTTGGGGGGCATGTCTGAGAGGTCGTACATCACTACAAACATCTTGACGACTGTACCGTGTGGGTTGAATAAAGTCACTTGTACCGTCCCTTTGTTTGGCACATGGTATCCCTTCTTGCCAAGGTTAATGTGGCCCTGAAACATACATACATATATACACATTGATGAAATTAAAAGTTCCTCAAAGAACTAAACAAGGTGTTTTCTGAATGGTACCAACAAACTCTGAGGATGGGTTGTATGCTGGACAATAATACTAAAATATTCTTCAGTACCTGTATACTATATTCTCTAATGACTATTAATTAAGAACTGCAGCACAACAGAGTTGCCAGGACTGCTGTAAACATCCAATGTTGTTATTGAAGTTCCTCAAACTGTCTGGCCAAGCAGCCCTGGACCCCTGAGGAAGGCCAAGGCCTGAACCAGGCTTTCTCACAGTGCCCTCAGAGAGTGTATGTTGTGTTGTTGGTGAGTGTGGTTGTATGCATTGCAGTCTTCCATAATGTGTTTAATAGAATGGGGTGCTGTGTTGTATCCATGTG
This sequence comes from Petrolisthes cinctipes, assembly GCA_033782935.1. Classification (NCBI taxonomy): domain Eukaryota; kingdom Metazoa; phylum Arthropoda; class Malacostraca; order Decapoda; family Porcellanidae; genus Petrolisthes; species Petrolisthes cinctipes. Next base: position 29,478 of record JAWQEG010003457.1, on the reverse strand, counting down.
TAATGTAACAGTTACACTGTGAAATCAAATACATTAGTAGTATCAGGAATAGCTGTGTACAGTGTACATGTTCTGAAAATTTTCAGGCATGTATGTAATGACATGTTGCTGAATAATGTGCTTAGCAAAAAATTAACATATGCCTGAGTCAATGTAGTGATGAGAAGTTGAAACATTAGCAACTCTACTTAAAGGGCTCAGTACTGAAGGTAAAGTGTGTGTCTGGTGCTGGTGTCTGAACACTGGTTATAAGGATAGGGGTGAGAGGTGAGGTGAGGTATTAGTGTTTGGATGGTATATCAGTTTAGGCTGGGGTAGTACTCAGGTTCACATTTACATCCTATAACTCATCATTGGTTCATATATTACATTTCTCTATAGAAAAAGGTGGATTTGTTTTTCCAATAATAATACATTTTCCAAGTTTATTGTTACTGTACAAAAATAGCCTGTGTACCGTACTGGCTAATTAAGTTAAGGGAAGATTCTCTAGTTGGAAAATTGGAAGGCTACTGATTCCTCCTAACTATACCAGAAAACAGAATGACCGCAATGGTATTAGTTGGGAATCTGTTTCATGGCATAGTTTGGAGGAAACAGAAACCTTCCAATTCACAACCAAGAGAAACTCCCTTTAATTAAGGACCCTGTGATCGTGTATGAAAATTGGAGGCTTCTGATTCCTCCTGACTATGCCACGAAACAAGCTCCTATATAAGTGATATTTCGTTTGTGGCAATATTTGAAGGACTCATTAACCTCCAATTTTCTAACTACATCACAGGGTCCTTTAATTAAGTCATGGTGTCAGGCAGGATCAACACAATTTATACACACTTGGTTGGCTGCCGGTGTATTTACTTCAAAATTTATCAAATATAAATTCTCAATTATATGACACAAAGGTTACATAAGAAAAAAACTACTGTATATCCATGATTAATCAGATATCTTTTCATCCCTACAAATTCTATATTATTTTTTAGTTTAAGGGGATGAGATCTGGTCATTATCTACAACACACAAATGAATTAATATGCCAAAAATAAAATAAAATATATAAAAAACTAATGAAAACAAAAAATAATGAAATAAAAATAAATAAATAAAGTGTGTCAACTCTTACCATATAAGGGGATGAGATCTGGTCATTATCACAGAGTGTGTAGAAGAAGACGGTGACTGGTTTGGTGGTGCGTTTGGGACAGAATGCTCCCGATGCTGCAATCTCCGCGGTGAAGCCCTGGACGGTGGACACGGGTTCTAGCCTCCCGTTGAGCACACACTCCTCGAAGCTCCCCAGCAGGTTGGAGCAGGTGACGGTGGCGGGGGCGGAGGCTGACAGCTGTGTGGGGCGGTGGTTGGCGGCGGTGTTGTTGGTGCCATGGGTGTTGTTGGTGTGTTGGTGGTGTTGGTGTTGGTGATGGTGTTGGTGGTGGTGAAGAGTGTTGGTATTGGCGTTCAATTCCAGGCCGTACCCCTCGTCGTCGTCCTCCTCGCTCTCGCAGGTGTACAACGCGCTGCAGTGGAACGATGTCGATCTACAACAATTTCACCGTGAATGGGGGGTGAGTCGGTCAGGTATATAATGTGTTGGTGGTGGTGGTGTTTTCCCTGTGTACTGTAGCCTAGTGATTCATGAGAGGGGAGGCGAGGTGTGTGCGCGCGCTATCAAAGTCAGAAGTAGTGTTGTGAAATTTGGTGACAATGTGTAGTAAAGGGGGTAACTATAGTCTGCTTCACGGCAGAAAATAAAATAACACAAGGCAACTGACTGACTGACTGACTGGGTGTGTTGTATGAGACCAATCAGTGACTCGGTAAATGAATAACATTACACAAGATACACTTCATTGTAAACACACTTGTACAATAAATTTTTACTTATATTTACATGCAAAAAGTATTATAATTATGTAATCTGATCCAGCAAACTTAAGAATTAATGGGAGATTCTCTTGATGGTGAATTGGAAGGTCTGTGATTCCTCCAAACTCTGCCAGAAAACATGACCCCATTGTTACACATAGGGGGCTTTGTTTTGTGGAATCTGTAGTCTCTCAATTCACCAGAAAGAGAATCTCCCTTTAATGGCACATTGTATTATCATCATTTGTGTCATCGTTTGAAGAAAAACAAATATTATATTATATTCAAGAAGAGTCATGAATCGTCTAGACTCGACTCGCTTGGTGTAAACATAGCCTAAGTAATTTACAGACCCTGTGTTAAAAGAATATAATATGTGATAAATTTAATCATCTTATATCAAGGGCATACTGTATAAGTGATTTACTTAGCCTGTGTTAAAAGGATATACAGCCTGTGTTAAAAGGATTATGTGATAAATTTAATCAAGATTGGTAGCACTAACTTGAGTTGCCATTTGGTCCATATATTTGTTAATTTCGGAGATAAGAACAAATATGAAGGGCATATTGTAATTTACATGATAGATACCTTACCTTACCTCTGTATTTGTGAAGATTTTTTAAAACCACAGTGATATAGTTAGGGGGAAAGTTTTGTGTTGGTAAATCTGGAGCAACTACATCCTCCAAACTATTCCAAGCAACAGAACACCATTATTTTTGCTCCTCTGGTAACATAAAAGAATTACCACCTTAAAGGGATGGGGTAGGATACTTTTGGTACACACGCGCACCACAATCCCTAACCCACCTGAGTCGAAGCCCGAGACCTGGAGCAGGCAGTTTCTAGATGACAGCCCACCCAAAGCCTCCATTGGTTCGAAATGTGTGTGGCCTCGTAATGGTTTGGGTAGGCTGTCGTCCAGAAGCTGCCTGCCTCGGATCTCAGTCTTTAACTCAGATGGGCTAGGGATTGTGGTGTGTGTCTGTACAGCCACAATCAAATAACCACCGACACTTTCCTTCCATCGTGCAAATAAATCAGTATCATATCGAAATATAATCATACAACACCTTACGTCAACTCAACCCCCTCAATTATTATTATTATGAGGTGATGAAAAATTATACACGTGTTGTTTTTTTATTACCAAGATATTTACTACGATGGAAGGAAAGTGTCGGTGGATATTTGATTGTGGCTGTACATTAGAGCACCTTGATTCCTCCACAGATGCTTGTCAGGAAAAGGTGCAAGATTAACAAACATAATTAGAGACCCATTACTTCACCAACAAGAGAATTTCCCCTTAATTGACTTGGCAACAGTATCAAAAAAATTATATGTTAACCCCTTGTGTCGGCAATTATACCTTATTAATCTCTTGTACTAAAAAAACAAAACAAATGAAACTGACAATTGTATGTTATTAAAATACTGTACTATAATATAAATAAACATAACAGCAATGGCAGGAAAAGGGTAGGAAACACTTTGAAGCCTTAATCTCTATTCTAAGAACCTACCTGATGAGGTCTTGGAATACAGATGTAAGCTTGGAACTCTGCAATTCCATGTTTCCTTCACTTTTCCTGAGGGGTAAGTAGGTTCAAATTGTCACTACAAAATACAGTATATTGTTTTTTTGGATGACTGGGAAACTTTGGGCTATTTCTGGTACTACGTGCTATGCAAGGATAGCCGTGGTGTTGACGATGACGTGGTACCGGTACGATGGCTGGCTCTGTTGTTTGTCCCTGAAGCCATCGTAACGTTACCACGCCATCGTATGCACCACAGATGTTCTCGAATACAACCCATAATTATAAGGCTGGGAACTTGTGACTACATACATTATTTTGGACAGGGCAAAGTTTAGCTATTTTTATAATAGTAATGATTTTGTGCTTCATTAAGGGACCCTTGTGATGTAGTTAGAAAATTGGAGATAAATTAATCCTTCAAATATTGCCACGAAATACACACACCTATATGGCAGGAGCTTGTTTCATGGTATAGTCAGGAGGAATCGGAAGCCTCCAATTCTTACACACAATCACAGGGTCCATAACATCCATAACTCTTTGTAGGAACCATAAGCATGTAATACTAAAAGATATGTACATTTCCATCTATATTAAATACTTATGATTCCTACAAACAACTATGGACAATAATATACTTAGTATTACATCAAAATTTGTTGAAATTCATATTTTGCCAACTGGACATTATCAAGTTTTATGAATAATCATAATTTTTTAAGTACTGTACAGTATACTTGTCTTCATCAAAATGCCTGAATGCAAAGTATATTAAACTGATAATAATATGATAAATTTTGAGTTTAGCAATGAAAAATATTAAATGATAAAGGTAAAAACAGGAATTTCATGACATACATCAAGTTGCGAGTAAAAAACTTAAGGGAAGAACCTTTTTGGTAAATTGGACGACTATTGATTCTCCACACTATGCCAGGAAAAAGATCAACCCACTATTAGTAACCTTTAAGTCATCTGTTCCCAGGCATAATTTGGAGGAATCAGTGACCTTTCAATTTACTAACGAGAGAATCTCCCCTTCAGAAGTATATGACATGCAGAATACTTTGCTTATACAATACAGTAAAACAAATGAACACCAACAACAAAACAAACCAATGATGATAATAATGTATAACTTCCTTCATCCCTTCATAAACACAATATACAAACAAAACCCATATTCCTGACTCTGCCATCCATAATACAACAACAACAACAACAATACCCACCTACAGTACACTAGAACCTTGATATAAGATGGTTAAATTTATCACATAATTATTATATCCTTTTAAGACAGGGTCAGTAAATCACTTAGTGTGTATGGTAATGAATAACAGAAGCCTGGGAAAACATGAGGTGGTCTTTAATGAGTGTAATATGAAGTAAGTGGTGGATATAAGTATTTATTCATTGTATATCTAGGGTCGACTGTATACCTTTCCATAAAACACAGACCACAACTCATGTCCACACTTTCTTACCCAACAACACACACCAATTCATCAACGAATCAACCTCACCAAAAGATTCAGGATAGAAACCGTTACCTAGAAGTTGTCGATGGCTATTTTGCAAGTCCTGAGATTGAGAATAAAGTAAATAAGGATTACCAGTACACTGTATACACTATTCATTATGAGGGGGTACGATGAGGGAAAACTAAAAGCCATATAGTCTAGTCTTCCAAAGAAACAACAAACATATACTCGAGTGTTAATGTAGTGGATACAACTGTTCGAATCAGTGCCTCAGGAGTGTAATCAGTACTGCACTTAAAAGAAATTCCAGCACCCTGATGGTTAAGTGTTGGTAAATCTGGAGCAAATGATTCCGCCACACTATTCCAGGCAACAACAGACCACCATTATTATTGTCAATCTGGTGCTGTTGTTTCTAGACATATATACATGCTTTGGAGGAATCAAGGCACTCCAATATACCAAGAGTATACTATTCCCTTAATATAACATTGCCTCCACTTACCTTTTGATTGCGGCCACACAGTTGAGAGTGGAGTCGTAATCAAAGCGTTTGCCCTTCCTGAGAGGCGCCGGGGACGAGGTGAGGGGCAGGCCGGTCTTACTGTGGAAGACCATGTTAGTGGCCGAGTCAAGCGACCGTCTGAACTGGGCCTTCTCACTGGCCGATGGGATGGGGACGCCCTTCCCATTGCATATGACCTCCACCTCGTCATCCGTCCCTTCCTCCTGCACATCCATCTCCTGTGAGTCTCCTGCAGCCAGCAGTAGCAGCTTCTTGGTGTCGTCGTCGGCTTCACCGTTGTTCCTGTTGTCTGTCTCCGTGTCTGCTGATCTCCGCCGCCTCTTCTCCTGAGTGGTGTTGTCCTGAGTGTTTTCCTGAGTTTGGCAATGTACTCTTGTCATCAGATGTTTGAGCAGACTTGAGCTCTTCATGAAGCCTTCGGTGGCCTCGTGTACCGACCTCTCCACACTATTCCCGTTGAACTTTGCAGGTGTCTTTTCCGTGTGGTCTGAACTCCTTTCCGTCATTTGGCTGGTTTTCGTGCCCATCTTTTCTGCTTTGGTTCCGGTGCCGTCGCAAGATTTCATATCAAAATTTAATGCCCTTTTGACCATTTCTTTTCCTTCTAATAAGACGGGTTTTAATTGTCCTAAACTGTGGCAATGTTCACTATCATCTGAAAGGACTCGGCTGTACTCTTTTTGAATGCATGATAGAACTGCACTAAACGGACTTTTCACTAAGGTTTGAGACGTCTGTTTTTGAGGCTGAGAAGTAACCAGTTTTGTCGGTTCACTACTGGCAGTGAATATACTTGTCTTGTGTGTGATCTTCTTTGCCTCAACACATTGTGACTGACTGGATGATGATGATGATGATGAGGCAAGGAACGCACCGCTTGCTCTGCCTCCGTGGTATCTGTTATCACTTTCACTTAAGGTGGTCAATGTTTTCTTATCAAAAGAGTCACTACTTAAATCATTATAAGCTCTGGTCCTGTATACTTCTTCGTTACTAATTAAGGTCTTACAGCTAGGAATAATATCACATTGCTTCTCACCGCTGCGGGCGATGGCTTCCAGAAACCGGTTTTCGGGACCAGAGGCCAACTCCTTCACAACACTCCTGCTTAGGTTCTCACTATGGCACCTTTCACGTCTGTGTTGTTGTTGTTGTTGTTGTTGTTCGTGGTGGGGGCCTTTCAAGCTGGTGGAGGATTTAGTGTCCCAGCCTTTCCTGCATTCCGTCCAGGGGGTCTCCGTCACTCTGTCGCCTCGCACACATTCTTTCGTAACTTCCCTCTCAGCGGTGAGGTAGGCTGGTTCACCAATGTCGTCCCTCCACAGTTTACTGGTCTCTATCCTCTTTCCTCCTCCGTCTCTAAAATAGTTATCACACTCCCTCTCCCCCCACGATTTACTCATTGTGTTGTCATCATTGTCTCTCAGTTCCCTCTTACTCCTGGACTCTGTGTCGGGTTGGCTGCGGTGTCGGTCCATTCGTAGCGGTGGCACTGGTGTCGGTTGACGCAGAACACTTAGGATCTCCATCGTCTCCTTTGGTGTCAACTCAAAGTTTATCTTGCTTCGTATGAGTTGACCTGGACTCACACTACCACGATGCTTCAACTCTTGTTTTAGGTCCTACAGAGGAAAGAAAGGTTTATTATTCATTTGCTCACTACATCACAACACAAATTTCTTAAACACTTGTAAAATAATTTATGACATAACTCAGTGTCACACACGAATGCATATGTGAATCATCTACATTTAAAATATTCATCAATCATTTATTGTAGAATCATCCTACAATTACAATAACTACAGTATACACAAAACAAACACTTACCTTTGGATTGGGTTGTACTTTACATTCGTCTTGTGTGCCGATATCAGTGAGATCCTCCAGACTAGAACACAGATGTTTACCTGTGTAGGAACAACAAGGTCTCATCTGGTCATCGATAACCACGGTAGTGTCATAGTCCTTGGTCCTGTCGCTGGGCTTGGAGGAGGAGGAGGAGGAGGAGGGGTGGTTCTGTTTCACTCGGGTGCTACACTGATCACTCCCCAATAAGCCAGACGTGTGTAAGGATGGTTCAAAGGGAAGTGGTGGTGAGGGTGTGTGTTTCTGTAGTAGGTATTCTCTAGTGTTGCAGGGTTTGAGTTCCCTCGTATACTCCCCTTCAGTAGTGGTCGGGTATTCACCGTGGGTTACGTCGGGGTCTGCCAAGTCGTCGAAGGAATACATGTTGATGTTTGCATTTGTGGTGAGACTGTATTCCCTCCTTCCTTTTCTAAGCCAAGATGGCCCAGCTTCCTGTAGGTCACTTATTGAGGGTTCAGCATATTCCCCCAGCACCACCATTCTGTGTGTGTCTGTGTGTGTTTGGTGGTGGTGGTGGTGGTGGTGGTGGTCCTGTTGTTGTTGTTGCATCTGGTATTCTGGGTAGTGTTGGTATTTGCCGCCGCGTGGGGACACCTGTAACGATGCCTTCTGCTGCTCGTCCCCCAACACACCACACCCTGAGGGGTTGGTGATGGTGAGGTGTGATGATGATGATGATGTGGAGGAGGAGGAGGATGGGAGGTGAAGGGAAACATGATGTGGTAATTTTTGTTGTTGTTGTTGTAGGTGTTGTTGTTGTTGTTGTTGTTGTTGTTGCGGCCAACACATTTGCTGCTGCTGTTGTAGTCGGTTGTACATCACCTGTGGTCGACGTAGCTGTTGTTGTTGTTGTTGTTGTTGATAGGAACTAGAGAAGTCAAATCTGTATGGATGTTGTTGTTGTTGTATGTGATGTTGATGTTGTTGATGATGATGTAGTGCGTCTGCACTGGATGTACAAATAGTGTCTAGTGTTGCTGGGGGTACTATGGGTGCCAAGGGGTAGCGCGCCTGGGTCCACGAGAACGGGTGTGAGGGGTGAGCCGGCCCCACCATCATGCCTCCCAGGTCCGGGGGTTTGGAGGGTTGCGGGGCGGGGGGTCGGGGCCGGCAGATGAGGTGCTCGGGGGTCTCGAGGGAAGGGGAGCCAGAGCGGGACGGGGACTGGTAGCGTCGGGGGAATCGGGTGAGGGAGTGGGGTGGGTCCAGTAGGGATTCACCCAGCTGTGTGTCGGGGGATTCGCTGCGGCTCACCCTCGTGTTCTCAGCCAGCTTAGCCTTCATCACGCTCCGTCGCAAATCTTCGTCACATCTGCAGTGAGAGACAAGGTTTAGGGTACAACAGTTTCTTCTTCAATTACTATCATCATAATATACTAAATATTGATCACACTCAGTATTCTAAGTGGTAACCTGGCAAAGCTTGCAATTAATAAATAAATAAATAAATAATAAATAAATAAATGAATAAATAAACAGTAAATAAATGAAAGTTTTAAAACATATAATATAAATAACAAATACAAAAAATAAGAAATATAAATATAAAATACAATAAACGGCAAAGATAATATCGTAAACAAATAAATAAATCAACAAGTGAAATATAATACAGTACAATAAACAATTAGACTAATGGATGGAAATTAATGACCTTGACTGTACACGCACATTACACCTGACACTTGTGATCAAATCAAACTTATCTCAGGTTTCACACTGTATCTCTCTCTCTCTCTCTCTCTCTCTCTCTCTCTCTCTCTCTCTCTCTCTCTCTCTCTCTCTCTCTCTCTCTCTCTCTCTCTCTGGGCATCTTTTACTATATCTCTCTCTCTCACACAAGCTATATTCAATTTCTGTCAATTCTTAAACAGTGATAAAAAATAAATATGTTCAGTTGGCAAAATATGAATTGCGACGATTTTTGATGTAACGCTAACAATATTAAAGTCCATGGTTGTTTGTAGGAATCATAAGTATTTAATATAGATGGAAATGTACATATATTTTAGTATTACATGCTTATGGGTTCTGACAAAGAGTTGTGGATGTTATGGACCCTGTGATTGTGTGTAATAATTATTGGAGGCTTCTGATTCCTCCTGACTGTACCATGAAACAAGCTCCTGCCATATAGGTGTGTGTGTTTCGTGGCAATATTTGAAGGACTTGTTTATCTCCAATTATTCTGACTTACTACATCACAAGGTGCCTTTGTATAGTTAACGCTATTATTAAGATTTGTCACAAGTCATATTTTGCCAACTGTACATATTTTTTCTTTATATCTCAACAGACTCCTGGTAATTTTTATTCCCGAGATATGATGATAAGATTGTGCAGTGAATGACTTTTCTTTCAACAGATAACTAACATGATAGTGATGATAATTACAGTGTAGACAACAATGTTTTTATACAGCATAAACTATATTTTACTCCTCGTCAAAGTACATTTGGAATTAATATTCCGTTAGGTTTTCTTTGTAACCTTGCCCCAAATGTGTGTGCAGTGTGTGTGCGTGTGAATGTGTGCAAATGTGTGCGTGAATGTGAATGTGTGCGTGAATGTGAATGTGTGCGTGAGTGTGAATGTGAATGTGTGCGTGAGTGTGTGAGAGTGCGTGTGTGAGAGTGCGTGTGTGTGCGTGCAGTGTGTGTGCGTGTGAGTGTGTGCGTGTGTGTGTGTGTGTGTGTGTGTGTGTGTGTGTGTGTGTGTGTGTGTGTGTGTGTGTGTGTGTGTGTGTGTGTGTGTTTGTGTGTGTGTGTTTGTGTGTGTGTGTTTGTGTGTGTGTGTGCGTATGAGCAAACAATAATGCACAAAGCCACTGCATTAACCACAAACCAAAGTTAACCTAATCCCTCACTTAATACATCAACGTCCACACAAACTCAGCATAATAAATAAACAAATCACACTCCTGACTGCACAAAATATAAACCTTCAATATAGTCTTATAAATGAATAAAAATATAAAACCTTGGCAGCACAAAACACAAACAAATAAATACACTTTTGTCATACCTCTGGCTACACTAAACAAAAACCTTCGATACAGCATTGTAAACAAACTAAATACACTTTCGTCTGTGTAAGACACGAACCTGCCAAACAGAATTATAAATACACAAACTACTGTAAATTTCTGTCTGCATATAACAGTAACCTGTCATACCGTTTCACAAATAAAACAACAAAATACAGGTGAACTTTTGACTGCGTAAAACATGAACCTACAGTAACACAAACAAATAAAATACACCTTTGTCTGTGTAAAATATGAACCTTCTGCACAGTCATACAAATAAAATAAAATATATGTACACTCGCAATCCAAAATTTGTATCCAGGTGTTGTTGTTGAAGTTTCGAATCATTTGATATACTCGTGAACCAAGTACAACGCTTATCCTGTTTCATATTTGCTTAAGCTCGTATAATTAATATTCGATCAGGCCATTCGAAGCAAGCCTGGATACATATTTTGGATTGCGAGTGTACATTTCTTTCTGGATATAACACTAACCTTCCGATGTCCGTCCTGTTGTGTGAGCACGATGGGGCGAGGCTGTCGGTGACCATGGCATCAACGGGGCGGTCGTCATCGTGGTGCAGCTCTGGACACGTCACCACCGGCACCTTCTCACTACGGGGAAGGGAACGCACCGCAACCTGGACGAAGGAAGGAGATGTGATGAAGGGATGACCGAAGTAAAGAAAAGCGAAGCGAGGGAGGGAGGGTAGAGGGATTGGGAGTAGGCCTAAATCAACACTGGGACCATGAGTCTTATGCATGAACATTTGTGGTGTTGACGACAGTGTGGTACCGGTACGATGCCTCTGTAGTGTGTGTGTATAACTATAGGGTCATCGTACCATTACCACCACCACTATCGACAACACCATGGTTAGTTTTGTCTAGGGTACTGTACAGTCGTCAGCAGAAATTTTCGTCCCATTCAGCTCAAGTTAGAGGAGCCTGGAGATCTGGTAACACTGTATGAGAGTTGAAAAGTATGATTTAAATGGCTAATGATCTTCAGTATTATACATTTAATCCATATTTATCAACTCTCATAGTGTGTTAGCAGATTACCATACAGGCTACTCTCACTCCAGCTGAATGGAATGAATTTCCGCTGACGACTGTACTACTCTATAATATTATATGAATAGACAATAACAATACATTTCTAAAAAAGGTGTCTTTACAATTGGTATTTTTATCACCACCAAAAGATAGTAAATTACAGTACAGTCAGTATATACTTATGCTATAATGTACTGTATTCTAAATGGACTGAACATAGTAAATTCCTAAAGTGTAGAGTACAATAATAAATGCCCATGAACAAACACTTTATGTAAATTAGATAAAGGGGAAATAAACAATAAGTGTAAAGTATATATAGTAGTGTAATGAAGCATCAGAATGTACTACGATAAATGAGTATATTGTTATTAATACAGTACATATCAAATCTTGTCTTTGGTGGTTAAAATTACCTCTGTGCAAATGCAAAGGAACAAAGGTTTCTAAAAAAATATTCTCTTGTGGCACTGACCCTAATGGAAGTGTCCTGTCCCATGTAGGTGAGGGGGAAGACGTGCTCCTCGGCCTCCTCGGTGAACTTGGAACAGAAGACTGGTGAGGTGACGGCCAGACGGTACAGTACATTGGGTGGACGCCGACCCCCGGACACACTGAGCCACGCTGACAGCTGGGAGAAGTGTAGGAAGGAACGCACTGCAGCCATCAGAGACCAACCCGTGGCACTGGCCTCTGGTAGTCTGGGGGGGGAGAGAAATGGTTAATAGTGCTTTGAGTAAAAATCAAGAAGTGGATAATAAAAAAACAGAAGCCTGGGAAAATATTTAGTTGGTGGTATTCAAGAAGTGGATAATGAATAACAGAAGCCTGGGAAAATATTTAGTTGGTGGTATTCAAGAAGTGGATAATGAGAAAATATTTAGTAGGTGGTGTTCAAGAAGTGGATAATAAAAAAACAGAAGCCTGGGAAAATATTTAGTTGGTTGTTTTTAATAAGTGGATAATGAATAACAGAAGCCTGGGAAAATATTTAGTTGGTGGTTTTCAAGAAGTGACTTGAGTGTAATATGAAGTGGTGGATACAAGATTGATTGATTGATTGATTGATATTAGGTGCTACAACAATGATGTCATTTAGTGCCAGAAAAAGGTGATAGAAAGGTAAGACAGCAAACAGGAAGGAAATAGAAAGAAAAGAGGGACACTTAAGGGACCAAAACTCTTTCAAAGTATTGTCCACATCACTAATACAGACCATACACACCTAAGAGGAAGTAGTGGATACAAATATTTATTCATTGTATATCCAGAATTTACTGTTGAAGCAGAAGCAAGCGATGATGGACTGGTGAGACAAGCGAAGATCAGGACGGCGAAGAACACTCTACTACGACCTGCGTCTAAGATTTGTCTTCTTGAAGGAGTTGGATTCACCAGGAGTGATGGCCATGGGGCTAATTGAAAAGGATTGAGCTATAACGCTCAAAGGGGGAATGTAGTCGCCCTCATGGCTACCCACCACGGAGAAGGGGTGGATGGGTGAGGGTGTATGGACATGTGTATGTTTATGGTGATGAAGAGTAGAGGAGGGACAGAGATCATAGGGTCACATACCGGGTGCCAGCACCATTGGGCTACCCAAGGGATGAGGGCTGTAGTAGCCTACAAGGGCTGAGTGCTGAGTCCGGTTGAACCTAGGTTCCGATGTTTACATACTTGTGATATTGATTTAAACCATATAAATTAAGGTGTAGAGAGGGGATGCTGACAGCCTCCAATACTACCACACAACTGGTTCCTCAGATGAAACTGAGAGTTGGTGGAGTTAATACTAGTGGATTTTTACTTAAAGACATCTAAAGTAAGCCTTTGGGAGAATATTGGAACTCAGAATACGTTTGATTCACCCAATACATCAGGGTTACGGATTGACGAGCTGGATACAATTCATACTACCTACCTACCGCTTTGGTGGTGATAAAGGACAACGGAATTTAATTACTTCAGACTCGTCACTTGTAAAGGAATATCCCATAGAGTAAATAGATTAATAAAAATGAATGTGCCCTTGAAGTATCAACTTTTAAGGATTAATATTATAGAACTAGTATTATGTAACTGCTATTGAACAGTATATCTGTTGACAGGTCAAGACCAACAATAAACCAGTTGCATCCAGACGCCAGGCTATTATTCCTTCCACATCCCTGTATGGCCATTACACAATAAGTGACTTGAGTGTAATATGAAGTGGTAGATACAAGATAGATAGATTGATTGATATTAGGTGCTACAACAATGAGGTCATATAGTGCCAGAAAAAGGTGATAGAAAGGTTAGGCAGCAAACAGGAAGGAAATAGAAAGAAAAGAGGGACACTTAAGGGACCAAAACTCTTTCAAAGTATTGTCCACATCACTAATACAGACAATACACACCTAAGGGGAAGTAGTGGATACAAATATTTATTCATTGTATATCCAGAATTTACTATACTGTATATCAAGGCAAACCAATACAGTATAGCAAAGGTATACTGTATAACAAACGAGGTATGTCATCGTATACAAGAATGCTCGTGGTGTTGACGATGGCATAGTACCGGTACGATGGCCGTGTTGGAAGTCTATGGGGCCATCGTACCGGTACCACAAACCATCGTATGCACCTCGAACGTTCTTGCATACCAACCACAGTGTTATATAACCAGTCTCCTAACTCCTCCTGCTCCTACCTGCGGTCATATATGGTGAAATTCCACTGTTCAATGAGTCTGAGGTTGTGTGAAGGTGCCGTGGTGGTGTCTAGTGTGGTGGCCAAGGCAGCACCATGTTCACACTCTGGAGCCACCAATACCTCCAACGTCACACCCACACCAACGCCCCACATCACACGCAGCTGTCTGACCAATGCACCAGCCTGTACACACTGTGGAGGGGAAAGAAGGTATTAGCGAATTATCCAAGTACAGGTACGGGTAAACCATTTGTCCTATTATTATTATTTTATTCGTATATTTAATTTGTGTTTATAATTCACCCGCCTGTACACACTGTGGAGGGGAAAGCAGGTATTAGCGAATTATCCAAGTACGGGGTAAACCATTTGTCGTATTATTATTATTATCTTTTGATTCGTGAATTTAATTTTTTTCTATAATTCACCCGCCTGTACACACTGTGGAGGGGAAAGAAGGTATTAGCGAATTATCCATGTACGGGGTAAACCATTTGTCATATTATTATTATTTTTTTATTAGTATATTTGTGTTTATAATTCACTTGCCTGCAGACACTGTGTGGGGAGGGGGGGTAACCGAGCATCAATATAAATCCTTGTACAGTTGAGTAAGTTGAAAGTGCCATAAAAAGGGGAACCCAAAGCCAATGTAAGGTGTGACGTGATTGGCTGAGCTTTGAGTGAGTGAATCAACGGGAACCCAAAGACAATGTAAGGTGTAACGTGATTGCTGAGCTCTGAGTGAATGAATCAACGGGAACCCAAAGCCAATGTAAGGTGTGACGTGATTGGCTGAGCTTTGAGTGAGTGAGTGGTGGTGAAGGTGTTACCATAAATATACAGTATAGCCACATTTTTATTGCACTTTCAACTTGCTCAATGGTACGAGTAATTATCTGTATCGGGTATCTTTAATTTATCATGTTTCGGTCTTTCAGTTCCTGTTTTATTTTATTTAAGGTCTGCGTTTTAATTATTCTAGTGTAATAATATATACATACAATACCACTACCACTTCCAACACACACACACACAATACCAATACCACTTCCAATACACACACCCACACACAATACCAATACCACTTCCAATACACACACCCACACACAATACCACTTCCAATACACACACACACAATACCACTTCCAATACACACACACACACACAATACCACTTCCAATACACACACACACACACACACACACAATACCACTTCCAATACACACACACACACACACAATACCACTTCCAATACACACACACACAATACCACTACCAATACACACACACACACAATACCAATACTATTTCCAATACACACACACACACACAATACCACTTCCAATACACAATACACACACACACACACACACACACAATACCACTTCCAATACACAATACACACACACTATTAATACCACTTCCAATTAACCTACACCAGCAATATTACACACACACACACACACACAAAACTACCACTTCACAAATCACCAGCACTAATACACACACAACTATAATTCCAACACACACACACACACACACACACACACCACTATAATTCCAACACACACACACACACCACTATAATTCCAACACACACACACACACCACTATAATTCCAACACACACACACACCACTATAATTCCAACACACACACACACACACACCACTATAATTCCAACACACACACAACTATAATTCCAACACACACACACACAACTATAAATCCAACACACACACACAACTATAATTCCAACACACACACTAAAAGTAAGTAAGTTATCTTGAAATATACAAACTTTTTCTTCGGAGCAGGACAGACAAGGGCGAGTCATGTCACCTGTACGCGTATGTATGTATATGTATGTGTGTGTATGTCCAAGTAATCACTGTCTGACTGACTAACCCGGGCAAGCTGTTAATTACGGACCCTGTGATCGTGTATGAGAATTGGAGGCTTTTGATTCCTCCTGACCATGCCACGAAACAAGCTCCTTCCATATACAGTAGGAGTGAGAGAGGGAGTGTGTGTGAGAGAGTGTGTGGGAGTGTGTGAGAGAGAGAGAGTGAGTGTGTGTGTGTGTGTGTGTGTTTCGTAGCAATATTTGAAGTACTCGTTTACCTGCAATTTTCTCACTACATCACACACACACACACACACACACAGGGTTCCTTAATTAATTCACTCACTGACAACCTCGACTTTTTTTTTTTTTTTTTAATAACTCGTGAAGCAATGAATAAATTAATGAATCACTTATAATTGTCTGAGCGGTTTATTCGAGATGATACGAATGAACGGGTTGGAGTTTGGTTCGATATGGTACAGCCACAATCAAATATATATCCACTGCCATTATCCACCCACACTTTCCTTCCATCGTAGTAAATATCTTGGTAATAAAGAACAACACGTGTATGATTTTGCAGCACCTCATAATAATAATAAGTGTGGGGGTTGAGTTGATAATTATAAGGTGTTGTTGTATGATTATATTTTGATATGATACTGATTTATTTGCACGATGGAAGGAAAGTGTCGGTGGATATTTGATTGTGGCTGTATACTCAGATACCATACATACAAAAATAGTCTCTAGCCCACCTGAGTCGAAGCCCGAGTGAGATCTGAAGCAGGTGGTTTCTGGACGACAGCCCACCCAAACCATTATGAGGCTACACACACACACACACACAAACATTACGAGGCTACACACACACACATTACTTCATGACATATTTATCACATAATGATTGGAGTGACACACACACACACACACATATATTTACCACCCACACACACACACACGAGATATTTAACACACACACTCACACATACTTAATTAACACACACACACAGACACACACATCACTTCAAACGAGATAATTACCACATGATGATTGGAGTGACATGAATGCTTGTGTTGTAGTTGGTGAGGCAGTGGACAGTGTGGGCCAGCATGGTACCCTCTCTCCCCACCAGGTGTCCTTCCCTCCACCACCAGTATAGCCAGAGCAGTGAACACCTCCCAGGGGTCACCGGGGCCATGACCTCCTACCTCCTCCACGCTGCTTGACCTCATCTCCCTGAAACACACAGACATACATACAAGTTGTTATTATTATTATTATTGTTGTTGTTGTTATTATTATTATTATTATCATCTTCCTGGAACACACATACAAATCGTTATTATTATTATTATTGTTGTTGTTGTTTGTGATAGTAATGTAACGTAACCTAACCTCATCTTCCTGTAATAATAATAATAATAATAATAATAATAATAATAATAATAATTATTATTATTATTATTATTATTATTATTATTATTATTATTATGGTATTGGTGTTAGAGGTGATGGACTGATTGATTGATATTAGGTGCCGCAACAGCGAGGTCATATAGCGCCAGAAGAAGGTGATAGAGAGGTGAGCCAGCAAGCAGGAAGGAAATAGAAGGAAAAGAAGGAACACTTGGAGAACTGATAGGGAGTGGTTGGTGTGATTCATTCAACGACTCATCAACCCCCTCCCTACCCCCTACCCCCCATTGAACAACAACCGTCACACCCACACACCAACAGTCATTCTAACACACACACACATACACACACCAACAGCCAATCTAACACACACACATACACACACCAACAGCCAATCTAACACACACACATACACACACCAACAGCCAATCTAACACACACACATACACACACACACTCCAACAACCAGTCTAACACACACACACCAACAACCAATCTAACACACACACACACACACACACCAACAGCCAATCTAACACACACACACACACACACCAACAACCTGTCTAACACACACACACACACACACACACACAACCAATCTAACACACATTCGCTACATACATACATACACACACGTTGTTTACACTCACATAATTAATGAGAGAATATACTTTGGGTATATTGGAGTGCTTTGATTCCTCCAAAAAATTATGTCAGGAAACAGGAACAAAAATAATGGTGTTCTGTTGTTGTTATTGTAATTTTTGTTTTTTTTATTATTATTATTATTATTATTATTGTTGTTGTTACTGTTATTATTGTTGTTACTGTTGTTGTTGTTTGGAATAGTTTGGAGGAATCAGTTGCTCCTTAATTCTGGGGTAGTATGTAAGCTAACTCATTATTATTGATTTTGTTGTTGTTATTATTATTATTATTATTATTGTTGTTGTTGTTATTATTATTATTATTATGTGCCGTTCCCGTAGACTTTATTTAATACGAAAGGTGAATAATTTTCTTATTATTATTGTTATTATTTTTATTATTATCATTGTTATTATGTGTGTGTGTGTGTGTGTGTGTGTGTGTGTGTGTGTGTGTGTGTGTGTGTGTGTGTGTGTGTGTGTGTGTGTGTGTGTGTGTGTGTGTGTGTCGCCAAACCAAATAGATCCATTACGAAAGCACTGAGGAAGCTAAACAAAACAAACAAACCAACGACACTAAATAAATAAATAAATTCATTACGTAAGCAGCGAGGAAGGTAAACAAACAAAACAAACAATCAACACTAAACTTAACAAGACAAATAAAAATAATATAATAAATAAAAACACATGGACATTATATTATTATTATCCTCATCCCCCTGACTCCTCTCCCTGACCCCCTCCCCCCCTCCCTGACTCACTCTCTTATTCTCCCTCCCTCCCTGCCCCCCCTCCCTGAAAATCTCCCTCCCTCCCTGACCCCCTCCCATATTCCCCTCCCCCCTCCCTCCCCCTTCCCTGACTCCCCCCATTCCCCCCCCCCTCCCTGCCACACTCCCTTACTCCTTCCTGTCCCCCTCCCTTACTCCTTCCCCCCTCCCTCCCTTCCTGGTACCCCTCCCTTATTCCTTCCCTCTCTCCTCCATGACTGTCCCCTCTCTGAATCTCTCCCTGACTCCTTCCCTCCCTCCCTGACTCAGCGATGACTGGCCATGAACTTAACGCCTCCTAACAACGACAACAACGAAAACAACATCAACAACAGCATCAATAACAACAACAACAACAACACCTGCCTGAGTGTATTCTCTTGTGGGTGTAGTTTATTATTATTATTATTAGTTATTTCTAATTGATATTCATATATAAGTAAAAAGAAGATTCTCACACACACACACACACACAAAGGATAGACCTATATGAGAGAGAGAGAGAGAGAGAGAGAGAGAGAGAGAGAGAGAGAGAGAGAGAGAGAGAGACTACTATGACCTGAATAGACATACAGACAGACAGAGAGTGAGTGTAGTAATAGAAGCAGCGAAGGTTATTAAGGTTATTGCATGTGAAGGTATGTAGAGAGAGAGAGAGAGAGAGAGAGAGAGAGAGAGAGAGAGAGAGAGAGAGAGAGAGAGAGAGAGAGAGAGAGACCTGTAGTATGAGAGAAAGAGATAGAGAGGATAGACCTATAAGAGAGAAAGGATAGGCCTATATGAGAGAGAGAGAGAGAGAGAGAGAGAGAGAGAGAGAGAGAGAGAGAGAGAGAGAGAGAATGTTAATGTAAGTACACACACACACGTTGTAACAAGTCACTATTCTCTCTCTCTCTCTCTCTCTCTCTCTCTCGTGTGGTGTAAGGTTGTGTAATAATAATTGTGAGAGAGTGTGTGTGTATGTGTGTGTGTGTTGCGTCATTGCGTAGAGTGTGACGTCATACGTTATAAATATTAAAATTAACACACACACACACACACACACACACATTCTCCACTAACCCTATACACACACACACACACACACACACACACACACACAGAAGCAACATCACAACTCGGTCCTATGAGAGAGAGAGAGAGAGAGAGAGAGAGAGAGAGAGAGAGAGAGAGAGAGAGAGAGAGAGAGAGAGAGAGAGAGAGAGAGATAAAGTCTTATATTATTGTTGTTATTAATATTATTATTATTATTATTATATATTTCTTGTGCCAAAAATAATGACACACAATGTAAACATATTGAGGTTACGATTGTCAGAGGTCACACACACACACACACACACACACACACAGTCGTTCTTTTACACACACACACACACACACACACACAGTCATTTCTTTTACACACACACAGTCGTTCTTTACACACACATAGACACACACAGTCGTTCTTTTACACACACACACACACACGTGAGGGTGATAGAGGTCAAGGTTGTGTAGATGGTGATGGTACAAGCTAGGTCAGGCTATAAGTGGAGGGGTGGGTTGTGTCATAACTCCTCTCTCTCTCTCTCTCTCTCTCTCTCTCTCTCTCTCTCTCTCTTGTTATTCTGTAGTACTCTTCTTCCTTCTCCTCCTCCTCCTCCTCTCTCTCTCTCTCTCTCTCTCTCTCTCTCTCTCTCTCTCATATTACTGTTTTTCTCTCTTTCTCTACTCTTCCTCCTCTTTCTCTCTTGTCATTCTTTAGTACTCTTCCTCCTTCTCCTCCTGTCTGTCTCTCTCTCTCTCTCTCTCTCTCTCTCTCTCTCTCTCTCTCTCTCTCTCTCTCTCTCTCAGGGGAATGCCACATATAAATATCTAATCGGGTTTATTATGTAAAGGTTAACTCGTATTTGCCATGAGAGAGAGAGAGAGAGAGAGAGAGAGAGAGAGAGAGAGAGAGAGAGAGAGAGAGAGAGAGAGAGAGGAGGGGGGGAATGTGAAATATGAAAGACAATATTGAGAGAGAGAGAGAGAGAGAGAGAGAGAGAGAGAGAGAGAGAGAGAGAGAGAGAGAGAGAGAGAGAGAGAGAGAGAGAGAGATGACCTGAGCCAACAAATCTCTCCAAATATACTCAGCCAACCACTCACCTCACTCACTCACTCACTTTCTTTTTTCTTTATTCATTTACTCACTCGCTCACCTCCCTTACTCACTCATTTTGGCTCACTCACTTACTCACTTACTCATTTCCTTAATAATCACTTACTTTCTTACTCACCCACACACTCATTTACACAATCACACATTTACCCCACTCTTCTACTCATTTACACACACACCACACACATTTACCCACTCTTCTACTCATTCACTCATTACACACACACACACACACACACACACACACACACACACACACACACACACACACACACACACACACACACACAAACCTTGAAAGTGGTAAACCTGTATCATTATTATTATTATTATTATTAGAAGGCTAACCAACCAGTGGATTTGTTACTGTTATTATTGTTGTTATTATCGTTGTTATTATTCATGCAAGGCTCACCAACCAATTAGTGGAATTATTATTGTTGTTATTGTTATTATTATTGTTGTTATTGATATTATTGTTGTTGTTTATTGATATTATTGTTATTATTATTGTTATTACTGTTATTATTACTATTATTATTTTTATTATTATTATTATTGTTATTACTGTTAATACTATTATATTATTATTGATATTACTATTATTATTGTTATTATTATTGCTGTTATTATTGTTATTATTATCAGTTATTATTTTGTTCCTTCCTACAAACACAACACACCTTATTTGTAACTTAACGTGGATATTGTTTCATGACAGAGTGTGTAGGAATCAATAACACCTTCAGTTCATTGACATCAATATAATTATTAGGGGGTCAGTGCAGTGTTGTTGTTGTTGTTGTTGTTGTTGGTAAATCTGGAGCAACTGATTCTTCCACCAAACTATTCCAAACAACAACAATAATAATAACAATACCGTCAATAACAATAATAACATCTACGTCAACATGTCAATGATAACAACAATAACATCAACAACAATGACAACAACGTCAACAATACCGTCAATAACAATAACAAGAACGTCAACAACAATAACAGCAAAAATAATACCGTCAACAAGTCACCACCAACAAAAACAACAAAGCCATCACCACCATTATTGTTTGTTCGTCTGTGTGTCCTGTTTGTTTGTTTATGTATTTGTTTGTTTGTTTGTGTATTTGTTTGTTTGTTTGTGCATTTGTCTGTTTGTGTATTTGTTTGTTTGTGTATTTGTTTGTTAGTTTGTGCATTTGTCTGTTTGTTTATTGGTTTGTTTGTGTATTTGCTTGTATGTTTGCTTATTTGTTTGTTTGCTAACATA
Organism: Petrolisthes cinctipes; assembly: GCA_033782935.1. Taxonomy (NCBI): domain Eukaryota; kingdom Metazoa; phylum Arthropoda; class Malacostraca; order Decapoda; family Porcellanidae; genus Petrolisthes; species Petrolisthes cinctipes. The sequence goes on along the minus strand of JAWQEG010003457.1, from coordinate 7,287 downwards.
TAATATACAGTACTGTGGAGGAATACAGACACTCCAATATACCCAAAATTATCATTAATTAAGAGGCATATATAGCACATTGTTTTGTGTTGGTAAATCTGGAGCAAATGATTCCTCCAAACTATTCCAGGCAACAGGATACCATTATTTTTCTTCATGTGGGTCTATTTCCTGGCATACTTTGGAGGAATCAAGGCACTCCAATGTACCCAATGTATATTATTATTATTAACCCCATTCTAAAAACAGCTACGAGAGATTGACTAAGATGTAAACAATACCCTCCTCTCAGTGTTACCAAACAAGGAATACAGTACACCCTTGATATTATTAGATTATTAAATTTATCACAAATAATATCCTTTTAACACAGGCTTAGTAAATCATTTATAAATTATACATTAAGCCCTCTATAATTATATGCCCTATTATGCCCTATAATCATTTAATATTATTAAATTTATTTCATATTATATCCTTCATTTTAACACACGCGTCAGTAAATCACTTCTATAGTGTGTATGGTAATGAATAACACAAACACACACACACACACACCTATCTGTAATAACACACACACACACACATTATCCTTTTAACACAGGCTCAGTAAATCATTTCTATAGTGTGTATGGTAATGAATACACACACACACACACACACACACACACACATTTCGTGGTGTTCAATGAGTGTAAAATGAAGTAAGAAATATATACAAGTATTTATTTAATTGTATATCCATATTATAATGTAATGTTATAATAATAATATGAAAATGTAATGTTATAAAAACTTGCAAGGTGGTGAAGGGAGGTGGCAACACTGACACTGGTGCGTCACGTGACCAATGACGTCACGTGGGCCCAGCAACCAACCACAATTCAGTTTCTTACGTCAATTTTTTTTTTTTTTTTGTCAGTCTGTCAATTATTATTTTTTAGTTCAGTCTGTCAATTATTTTTTTAGTTCAGACTGTAATTATTTTTTTTGCCTGTCAATTTTTTTTTATTTTTTCGTTATAAGGACCCTGTGATCGTGTATGAGAATTGGAGGCTTATAATTCCTCCTGACTATGCTACGAAACAACAAGCTCCTTCCATATAGGTAGGTGAGGTGTGTGTGTGTGTGGGTGGTGTGTGTGTGTGTGTGTGTGTGTGTATACTAACAACAATGTCCTGTCACACACACACAGAGAGAGAGAGAGAGAGAGAGAGAGAGAGAGAGAGAGAGAGAGAGAGAGAGAGAGAATTATTTTTATTATCAAGTCCTTTCATACTAACTTATCTCATACACACACACACACAGAGAGAGAGAGAGAGAGAGAGAGAGAGAGAGAGAGAGAGAGAGAGAGAGAGAGAGAATTATATTTATTATCAGTCCTTTCATACTAACATATCTCATACACAGAGAGAGAGAGAGAGAGAGAGAGAGAGAGAGAGAGAGAGAGAGAGAGAGAGAGAGAGGTAACTGTACACAGCTGATCTGCCCCGCTGCCAAGAATAACACACACACACACACAGCTGATACCACTTACTAACAGCTGTTCTGCCCCGATACTAATAATAATACTACATCTGTTGTCAACATACACACACACACACACACAATTACCTATTTCTTACTTGTGTGTGTGTGTGTGTGTGTGTGTGTGTACTGGGACTATATGTTATACTTGGTATCCGGGTAAGATATGCTGTGTGTGTGTGTGTGTGTGTGTGGTGTGTGTGTGTGATACATAAAATTATAAAGTAAAATCAGTACACACACAGTAATTACCAGTATGTTATGAAGGCAGTGAGTGTATTTCATCATTGACTAACACTAACCATGCAATGAAGAGACACACTTTGACCATAACAACTCGTGGTGAACAACACTAGCCTACTTGGAGTGTTGACGTCATCACACCTTAACACACACACGGTAATAAAGGTGTTCTTCAAAACGTTTTCAGTGTACTATCAAAGACAAAAGTCGTGTCGTTAAATTTGGTGGAAATATAATATGATAAAGAGCTAACCATACTGGGCATAGTGGGTGTTATTGTGGTGGTGTTTTCATTATGTTTCACTAGTTATATTAAGGGGGTGCGGGAATAGAGGGGGGGGGTTTATGGGTGTGCGGGAATAGGGGGGGGGGTTTATGGGGTGTGCGGGAATAGGGGGGGTTTAGGGGGGTGCGGGAATAGGGGGGTTTAGGGGGGTGCGGGAATAGGGGGGGTTTAGGGGGGTGCGGGAATAGGGGAGGTTTAGGGGGGTGCGGGAATAGGGGAGGTTTAGGGGGGTGCGGGAATAGGGGGGGGGGGGTTAGGGGGGTGCGAGAATAGGGGGACAGGATTGGGGGGGGGGTAGAAAGCCATGTCCCCTATTCCCGCACGCACCCCCCCCCAGCCTGTCCCCCTTACTCCCGCACCCCCCAAGCCTGTCCCCTACTCCCGCACCCCCTTAAATCATGGGACAAGACAACGACACGACTTTTGTCTTTGATAGTACAGTACATCATTAAACACGTGTTTCTAAACGTACGTTAAAGAACACCTCATAATTATGAACACGATATTATGCTCTTAATATTGTAAAGAAGAATAGAAATAAAGAATAATAATCAGAAGTAATAAATAAATAAATATATATTAAGAATAAAAGAAAAATTTGGGTTTCCAAATGTGAATATTTTGTAAAGTTGAGTTGAGTGTGAAGTGTTGTGTTGTTGGCTGATGATTAAAGTCACTAAGGGAATATTTTCATTTTAACCACAAGACTAGTTTTAAAACTTTCACCAATACTGTAGTAAACTTGTCTTAAAGTTTGTTAATGATATCTGGTATGTTGTAGGCTATAATTATAGTTATAAATAGGTTTATAACCTTCACCAATATAGTAATAATATCTTGTATAATAAAAATAAATTATTAATTAATATATAAATAACAAAATACATAACATTGATAATTACATAAACAAATTAAATAAATAAATAATATAAATAAATAAATATATTAAATAAATAATAAATATATATCTTTTAATGAATCCAAACAGTTGGCAATAGTATGAATAATCTATGACAAAGAGGAACACAAGTGTCTGGCAACACTTGCACACACATACATAATTATAATTATATAGATTTAATTAAGGTGTTAGACAGTACATTAGGCCTTCTATATAAGATGATTAAATTTATCACATATTATATCCTTTAGTGTGTATGGTAATGAATAACACACACACACACACACACACTATCCTTTTAACACATGGTCAGTAAATCACTTAGTGTGTATGGTAATGAATAACTGACACACACACACACACATTATCCTTTTAACACATGGTCAGTAAATCACTTAGTGTGTATGGTAATGAATAACTGACACACACACACACACACTATCCTTTTAACACATGGTCAGTAAATCACTTAGTGTGTATGGTAATGAATAACTGACACACACACACACACATTATCCTTTTAACACAGGGTCAGTAAATCACTTAGTGTGTATGGTAATGAATAACTGACACACACACTATCCTTTTAACACATGGTCAGTAAATCACTTAGTGTGTATGGTAATGAATAAAGGAAGGAAGAAGGAGAGAAGAAGGAGAGGGGTGGATGACGGAGGGAGAGAAAGAGAGGGGAGGAGAGGAAATGGAAGGAGAACAAGGGAAGAGAGAGGAAACAGAGAGGACCTGAATATAAAGGAAGAGGGATGAAGGGAAGAAGAGAGAGGAAGGTGGAAGAGGGAAGAAAAAAGAAAAGAGAGAAAGAGGGTAGAGGGAGGGAAAATAAAGGAAGAGGGAAGGAGGGAGAATAAAGGAAGAGGGAGAGAGAATAAAGGAAGATGAAGAAGAAAGAATGATGAGGAGAGGAAGAAAGAAGAGGTGAGGGAGAAGGGAGGAAAAGTGAAGGAAGAGTAAGAGGAAAGAATAATAAGAAAGAGGAGAGGGGAAGGGAGAGGGAAGGAAGAGTAAGAGGGAGAGGGAAGTAAGAGTGAGAGGGAGTGAGAGTTAACATGTAGTCTATCTACTGCGCAGTGCTAGTCATCAACCTCTCTCTCTCTCTCTCTCTCTCTCTCTCTGAATGTTTTTTTTTTCTCTCGCCTGTGTGTGTATGTTTTTTTCTTTCTGTGTGTGTGTGTGTGTGTGTATGTTTTTTTCTTTCTGTGTGTGTGCGTGTGTTTTTTTTTTCTTTCTCTGTGTGTGTGTGTTTTTTTCTCGTCTGTGTGTGTGTGTGTGTGTGTTGAACCCCCCCCCCACACACACACGAAGGTAATACTCCATACAAACATACAAATATACACACAAACATATAAACATATATACAGAAGGTCTAAACACACACACACACACACACACACACACACACACACACACTATGACACACACACACACACACTACACACACACACACACATACAATATATGACACACACACTATGAGAGGTGGGCCGAGTATACTTTCACTTATAGTGGATTGTGTGTGTGTGTGTGTGTGTGTGTGTGTGTGTGTTCCTCCCTTTCTACCTACCTACCTACCTACCTTCCCTTTCCCTTAACCTACTTACCTACATCTCCCTCTCTCTCCCTCTGTGTGTGTGTGTGTCTCTCTTCCTGTGTGTATGTGTGTGTGTCTCTTCCTGTGTGTATGTGTGTGTTTCTCCCTCTGTGTGTGTTTATGTCTTTCTGTGTGTGTGTGTGTGTGTGTGTGTGTGTGTGTGTTTCTCTCTCTCCCTGTGTGTATGTGTGTGTGTGTGTTTCTCCCTCTGTGTGTGTATTTATGTCTTTCTGTGTGTGTGTGTGTGTGTCCCTATGTATGCGTGTATGTGCGTGTCCAATTCGGCCCACATCATAACACACACACACACACACACACACACACACACACACACACACCTAACAGGAAAATAAACAAACCACAATGTTATTAATAATTATAAAAAATGTGTTGTTTTGTGACTTGATAGTACTTCAGTTAGGATACTACATATATAATTTATATAGAAAAAAAGAGGTTCTTATCTTAACATACACACATACATACATACATAAATATAAACATACATACATACATAAATATACACATACATACATACATAATTATACACATACATACATACATACATAAATATAAACATACATACATACATAAATATACACATACATACATACATAATTATACACATACATACATGCATACACTACCGTACACTAAAATAATATTATATATAAATGAAAAATATATATAGCATATTTTATGCAAATTAAAGAGAATGTGTGTGTGTGTTTGTGTGTATTCTGTTTCTCTCTCTCTCTCACACACACAAACACACAAACACACAGCTCTCTCTCTCTCTCACCCCAGCCAAGCCTCGCCAGCCAGCAAGGCGACAATATTACCCTCTCCCTCTCTCCCCACTCTACCCCAAACTCACCCCATTCTCCCTCCCCATTCATCCCACTCTCCCTCATTCCCTCCCCTCTCACCCCATTCACCCTCTCTCCCTCCCCTTTCATCCCACTCTCCCTCTCCTCTCACCCCTCCCTCTCCCTCTCTCACCCCCCCCCCCCTCTCTCTCTCTCTCTCTTCTCTCTCTCTCTCTCAACTCTACTCAAACTCACCCCGTCTCCCTCTCTCCCTCCCCTCTCACCCCCCCTTTCTCTCCCCCCCTCTCCTCTCCACACTCTTACTACTTCTCCCCCCTCCCCCCCCCCACCTAACCTGGCACACACACACACACACACAAGAAAGAGAATGTATGTTGTGTGTGTGTGTGTGTGTGTGTGTGTGTGTGTGTGTGTGTTCAAAATATATTATTTCCCGTTAATAGCATTGGAAGGGAAGAAAGGGATTGAACACACACACACACACACACACACACACACACACACACACACACACACACACACACACACACACAGATAGACAGATAGAAATACTCACACAGAAACATTCACACAGACACACACACACACACAAACGCACACACAGACAGACAGAAATACACATACACACACACACATATATATATATATATTATACAGAGAATATTTTATTTTTCACACTGGTAAAATATATTGCAAAGATAGTGAGACTGATTAGAATGTGAGATAAGAGACAGAATATGAGAGAAAAACATGTGTGTGTGTGTGTGTGATTCTTTCTGTGTGTGTTTCTGTGTGTGTGTGTGTGTTTCTGTGTGTGTGATTCTTTCTGTGTGTGTGTTTGTGTGTGTGTGTGTGTGTGTGTGTGTGTGTGTGTTTGTTTCTGTGTGTGTGTGTGATTCTTTCTGTGTGTTTCTGTGTGTGTGTGTGTGTGTGTGTGTGTGTGTGTGTGTGAAGAACGAGAAGAGGAATGAGAGGTAATTGAATAAAGAGTGTGTGTGTGAATGAAATAATAATAATAATAATAATAATAATAATAACAATATCAACATTAATAATAATAACAATAACAACAACAATAATAATAATAACATAACTATTTTAAGCAATGACTGACACATAACCTTGGCCTTTGACAGAGAGACAGACAGACGTGACCGAAAACATTCCCCACCAGAGTAAAAAAGAAAAAAAAAGTGGAAACAAGGAAAAGAATAATTAATGATAATGCAATAATTCATAAGATGTAAATAGAGAGAGAGAGAGAGAGAGAGAGAGAGAGAGAGAGAGAGAGAGAGTGTGTGTGCTAAGGTATGTTGGGTAAATTATGAGAGAGAGAGAGAGAGAGAGAGAGAGAGAGGAGAGAGAGAGAGAGAGAGCTAACTTGACTATATGTATGTATGTGTGTGTGTGGTGTTAACTATACTATGTATGTGTGTACGTGTGTGTGTGTGTGTTGGTAACTATAATATGTGTGTATGTATGTGTGTGCTAACTATACTAGGCTATGTGTCCTTGCCATGAGCTGCCCCACAGTGCCAAGTGAGTGCCAAGTGAGTGCCACCAATACTCTGGCACTCTGGCACTATACCCACCCTCCTCCTTTTCCCTTCCCCCTCAGTGGCACTATACCCCCTCCCCCCTGTGGCATTATACCCCACCCCCCCATTCCTCCTCTAAGTCACACACACACACACACAAACACACACACACACACACACACCTACATGGAAGGAGCTTGCTTGTTTCGTGGCATGGTTAGGAGGAATCAGAAGCCTCCAATTTTCATACACGATCACAGGGTCCTTAATTATTGGGGATATTCTCTTGTTGGTGAAATGGAAGGTGTGTGATTCCTCCAAACTATGCCAGGCAACAGTCATCTCCTATTAGT